>JABUQX010026718.1:0-15000 GCA_015478945.1 Trachelipus rathkii | reverse complement strand
GGCATACCAGCACCGCTTTCAACTAGTAAAATATAGAACATTTATTCACTGCAGCATAACAGGCAAACTGTATTGATATTTCAAATCACTTTAAATTTTAACATCCTCATGTGAATCCAAAAACTTGGAAAATAGCTGAGCTTATTTTTCATAAAACATCTCAAAACCAGACATTAACATAAAAGTTTATGTATTTATCAGTCTATGTATTTTTTGGTGCTAAATTCTAAAATCTTAAAATGTAACTTTGTAATTTTAATTTTTAATCTCGTGTTAAAAATAATTCATTAAATTGTAGATCAAAAACTCTGATATGTCGATGTTTACGACAAATCTGTCAGATCTAATAAATATAAATATTGCTCTTACTTTCTTTGCAAATATCTTAAATGGAGATAATATTAAGGAATTAAAATGAGAATAATGACGTCAGAACTTTGGAATCGCAAAGAAGTTAAAACCTATATCAAACAAAGCTGATGTAGAATTTCTAATTAATAACAAAATAATAATAAAATAATAATAATAATAATAATAAAATAAAATAATAAAAATTATAAATAATAATAAATCAATTAATTATAATATAATCACATAAATAATATATATATATATATTATATAATATAATTATTAAATAGATAATATAATAAATACTCATATTATTAGTAATAAATCAATAATAATAATAATAATATTAATATATTTATTAATAATAATAAATAATATATAATAATATAATAATAATAATAATATAATAACATAATATAAAATAATATACTTTTAATAATAAATTATAATAATTTAATTATTAAATAATATAAAATATAATTATAATCAAATCTATAAAATATAATTTCTTATTATAATACTAAATAAATTAAATAATAATATATAAATAAAATACATATAATTAATTATACAATCAAAAAAATTAATAATATAAAATAATGAATCAAATAAATAATAATATATAATAATAATATAATATAATAATCATATAATAAAATACATATAATAAAATAATATAATCAATAATAATTACAATATAATAATAAGAAAATAAATATATAATAATATCAATAATAATAATAATAAATATAATATAATAAAGAATATTATAATAATTAATAATAATAGATATAATAATAATATAATTAATTAATAATAATAATAATACATATAATATCTAGAAATAAAATTAAAAACAAAGCAAAAAATAAATAACTACCCAGATAACAATAACAATAACTAATCAATACAATAGCAATAAAATACAGAACAATAGTAATAAAAATAATATCTCGAATAGTATTAATAATATTAATAATAATAATAATATATACATATAATAATAAAAATTAATAATATAATAATAGAATAATAATAATAATATAATAATAAGAATAAATAATAATAAAATAATAAATAATAATGAATAATATAATATTAATAATAATAATAAAAATAATATAATAATTAATAAATAATATTATTATAATATAATAATAATAAATAATATAATAATAAATATAATAAAACATAATAATTAAATAATAATAAATATCATAATAATAATAATATAATAACATAATCATAGCAATCCATAATATATAATAATAATATAATAATAATAATAATAATATCAAAATAAAATAATAATAATAATAATTAATAATGAATTGAATATATAATTAATAATAATAATTAAATAATAATAATATATAAACTAGTAATATAATAGTAATAGATAATATAATAATATAATAATAAATAATAATAATAATATAATATAATAATTAATAATAATAATAATATATTATAATAGTAATAATATATAATAATAATAATAACATAATAATATAATAATATTATAATAATAATAATTAAAATATAATAATAAAAATAATATAATAATAATAATAATAATAAAATAATAATATATAATATAATAATATAATAATAATAATAACAAAGAATAACAACAAAACATAAAACTTATCAATAATAATAAGCAATAACAATAATAGACATAATATTAAATAATAATATAAAAAAATAATATATCAATCAATAATAATAATAATAATAATGCTGAGATCGGTCCATACCGTAATAATAGATATATAATCAATAATAATTAATAATAATAATATAATAAAATAATAATAATAATAATAAAATAAGAATAAATATAATAACTATAAAATAATATAATAAATAATAATAATATACATAATAATATAATAATAATAATAATAATAATATAATATTAATTTCAATCGCAAATGTCATCTCTGCTCTGTTCACACTAATTCAAATTTACTAGGAATTGAACAAAGTATTTCAATGAAAATACGAAGTTCTCTTCTCACTCTCCTTCTCTCTCTCTCTCTCTCTCTCTTCTCCGAGCACGCAATCGTACTCTCTCTTGAGCTCTCTTCTCTGGCTCTCATCTCTCACTGACTCTCTCTCTCTCTCTTTCTTCTATTTCTCTTTCTATTTCAGCACTCTGCTACATATCTCTCACTTGATCTCTCTCTCCTCTCCTCTCTCTCTCTACTCTCCTACTGCATCTCTGAACTGCTCTCTCTCTCAGTCTCTCGAATCTCTCTCTCCTGCTTGACCCTTAATATTAAGTTTGCAATAGAATTTGAAACATCTAGCATATTCTTGTGACATAATGGTAAACATATTTTATTCATTTAAAAACATTTGAGTTATCAAGACAATTTCCTGACAACTTTTCATATTAACTTTCAGAATTATAAAATGATTAAAAAAAGATTGATTAATTGAATGTAAATTTATTTTATTATTTTGGAGCGGAGTAATAAGGAGAAAGTTAATTATCATGAGAGTGATTTTTCACAATTAATTATTTTTTTCTTTATTACCTTGATCTATTAAACGAGCAAAAATTTTTCTGTCTTAAGAAATAATGTTTTTAATTTAAAAACTATGTTCATATTTGCAATAAAGGTAAGCAGGTTTGAAATAATATACACCCACATTTGTTATATATTTGATAAGAAATTGCTGGATTTTTGTCTTTGTTAAGAAATTACTGTATTTTTATCTCTTGCTAGTAAGAAATTACATGATATTTTTCTTATGTTAAGAAATACTGAATTTTATCTTTGCTGATAGAAAAATTACTGTATTTTGGTATCTTTGTTAGAAATTACTGTATTTTTATCTTTGTTAAGAAATTACTGTATTTTTATCTTTGTTAAGAAATTACTGTATTTTTATCTTTGTTAAGAAATTACTGTATATATTTTTAAGAAATTACTTTTTTAAACTCTTTAAGAAATCTTTTTATCTTTTTATAATGAAATTACTGTATTTGTTATGTTTTAACATGCATATACTGTATTTTTAGTATCGTCAACAATTTTATTTTTTTTTATCTTTGTTAAAAAATTTCACTTTAAAACTTTTTTACAAATTACTGTGTTTATCTTTGTTAAGAAATTACTGCATTTTTGTATTTGTTCAAGAAATACTGTATTTTATCTTTGTTAAAAATTACTGTGTTTATATTTGTTAAGAAATTACTGTATTTTATCTTGTTAGAAAATTACTGTGATTTCTAGTAGAAATTACTGTATTTTTATCTTTGTTAAGAATTACTTTTTTTTATATCTTTTTAAATTTACTGTATTTTTATCCTGTGTTTAGAATTTCTGTATTATCTTTGTTAAGGAAAATACTTTATATTTTTTCTTTGTTACAGAATATATACTGTATTCTTTATCTTTGTTAAGAATTACGTATTTCATTCTTTGTTAAGAAATTAACTGATTTTATCGTTGTAAGAAATTACTGTATTTTTATCTGTGTTTAGAATAGCAGTATTTTATCTTGTTAAACTTTGGGAAATTTTTTAATATTAATCACTGTATTTTTCTTTTAAGAAACGAATTTTATATTTTTGTCAATTATTATAATTTTTTATCTTTTTGAACGCACATGACAATACACTCATTCTCTTAATTTAAGAACCTTACTAGTATTTTTATTTTGTAGAAATTACGTATTTATCTTTGTAGAAAATTACATGTATTTTTACTTTGTTAAGAAATTACTGCTATTTGTATCTTGTTAAGAATTAATGTATTTTTATCTTTGTTAAGATTACTGGATTTTTATCTTTTAGAATTACTGTCATTTTTTAATCTTGTAAATTACTGTTATTTTATCTCAAAAATGTTCGGTCATAGTTTAGATAATAATCAATCCCTTTCATGCTTAAATATATCAACTGATTACTGTATTTTATCTGTAAAAATTAATTTCATTTTATCTTTGTTAAGAAATTACTATTTTATCTTTGTTAAGAAATTACTATTTATATCTTTTAAGAAATACTTTGCTCATGTGTGTTAAGAATTACTATTTTATTACCTTTATAAAATTATTTTATCTTGTTAAAAATTACGTATTTTTATCTTGTTAAACAATTACTGTATTTTCTATCTTTGTACGAAATTACTGTATTTTTAATCTTTGTTGTTAAGAAATTACGCTTATTTTTATCTTTGTTATTAATGTACTGTTATTTTTATCTTTGTTAAAATTACTTATTTTCTATCTGTGTTAAGAAATTACTGTATTTTATCTTTGTTAAGAAATTACTGTATTTTTATCTTTGTTAAGAAATTACTGTATTTTTATCTTTGTTAAGAAATTACTGTATTTTTATCTTTGTTAAGAAATTACTGTATTTTTATCTTTAAGAAATAACTGAATTTTTGCCTTTGGTGAGAAATTACTGGATTTTTGTCTTTATTAAGATTTTACTGGATTTTTGTCTTTGTTAAGAAATTACTGGATTGTTTGTTTTGCTCATAAGCAATCTAAATTTATATGGTTTTTAGGTTAATACAAGTATCTTCTTGATTTTGTTTATAGATTATCTAGATATTTTACATCTCTTATTAATCTGTGTTAAAAAATTAAAAGAAAATACATTATCAATCTTACTCAAAGATACCTAATGCAATATGTGTCTTATTTAAAGATACATACTGCATATTAGCATTACATTTGGTCTTATTATCACAAATATAATCAACGAAAAAATAACTTTGAAAATGCCTTCATTTTTCAGCTTCCTTTCTTTATGTATTTAAAACTGTATTCAAACAATTATTTAAAAATAATATTTAAAGATACATTTAATAAAACACCTTTGTGTCCTATTATATCATGAATAAAATCAACTAAAAAATATCTTACAATATAATTCCATCTTTCAACTCCTCTTTTTTCACTTTATATATATATATAATATTATGTATTATATAATATATTATATATTATTATATAGATTATATATATATATAATATTTATAATATATATATTATTATATATATTATATATACATATATTTATATATAATAGATATATATAAATATATATAATATATATATAATTATAATATATATTATATATATATATTTATATATATATATATATATAATATATATATATATATATAAAATATACTATATATATATGTGGTGGTGTGTGTGATGCGTGGTGGTGTGTGTGGTTTGAGAAAAGAAGAGAGAGATACAGCGAGAAGAGAGAGTGAGGAGAGAGAACGATTGAGAGAGAGAGAGGGATAGAGAGAAGAGAGGAGAGAGAGAGAGAGAAGAAGAGAGAGAGAGAGGAGACGGAGGAATCGAGAGAGAGAGAGAAGAGAGTTAAAGAGAGAGAGAGGTGTCGAAGTTTAATATTTTCAGATTAAAATTATTCGAGTCTATCCATATATACTATTACGATATATATAAAGACAAATTAAAAAAAATTTTTTTATTCATGTATAAAATTACGATATTTTGGTTTACTTCGCTGTACCATTTTCCGCAATAATGTTGTGTCCTAATTAGTACAAAATTAAAAAAATAATAATTATGAAGCTGCATTGAAGAAACAAATGAAATAAATTAAGTAAATAAAATGAATATTGAGGAAATAAATAAAAAAGAATTACGAAAAAAAAAAAAAATTTACAAACTAAAATATTTTTTAGTAAATAATTCCATTTACATATTACTAATAATATTAAATTTATTTTATATCACTTTAATAATAAGTTTCTATTTTTTTTTTTACTAAATTAATTTTCATTATTTAATAAATTAAAAATTTGTAACTTTATTTTAATTTATATAACATTAGCTGTACTTTATGTAGTTAGTAGTATTTTTTTTTTATTTCTTCAAATTTCAGGTTTTAGTGTGATTATATGAAACAATTAACCTATACACCTTGGTTTTGCTGTTATTTTGTCTGCTGTTCTTATTTTGTCGGTGATTGTGTGTGCCGTGAGATGATGCAGATTAGCACGCGGCTTCTATTGACCTACCAAGGATCATGGCTACACTCTAACTCTACATCCGTGAATAGCACTCTCTGAACTCTAAAACCTACTTTTGTTTCTTCAACCCGATGGGCTAATAATGCATCTTTAACCATTAATATATCTACTATAACTTATTTTCATAAATCTCCTCTAAAGGTGTATTAGGCCTATTAACATATATACGCTGACACGTACGAAATCTCGATCTCCTAATTTCGAAGTTCTGTGCTTAAATATCTTTCTTCTTTACTTACAATGACTTTTTCTTCTTTTTACAAAAGGTTTCACAATTTTGAATTTTACTACTTTTCCACGGACGGTATTATCTTCTCATCAAACGGGTTTCTTTTAGGATTCCAACTGTACACCCACTGAATGTTGGGTTCCTCTCATAGTGATTATTTGGAGAGGCGAGATGAATCATTCAGCATTCACATATAAACAACAATTAAAACTACACACATTTCGATCATACCAACCAATTCTTAAACACATTGACATAGTTTACTCTATCTTCTTTATAAATACATACCTAGCTCCCTATTGTAAATCTGACCCCAACCTAGATCTCTTAATTTAATACCTTCTCTCCAGCTCCATCAGCCCTATGCGTTTTTTTTGCACTCTTATCGGGCTGATTGGGACCTTTGGTGTGTTGCTTTGACCCTGAAAGACTCTTCAGTTTTTGCCAATAAGATGGAGCTTAAACTTGGATGATGAGCCAGTCATCCCTTTCGAAAAAATCTTATCTCTCCCTCAAAATTCCATGTCGATCGTGCTTTTCTTGGCCCATCAGGCAGGAGAACAGACGTATCTGGAGTGGAAAATTCTCGTCTTCTATCACTCTCGCTACTATTACATTCAGCTAGAATCGTTCAGGAATAATCTTTCGACGGCAAATGCGAACTTTCATAAACGAAAGTGCGCTACCTCCTTGTTCTTCCTATTGGACAAATCCTTTGGCTTCTGCCAAACATTCTGTTAACATCTGTAATCTGCCTTCCTCTCTTATTCTCTTCTAACGGCTCTCGTTGCTACATACTCCAACTGAATAAGCAATCTCTTTGCCTCTATTTTCACGCCTAACTCAACCCTAGACGATTCTGCATTTCCTCTTCCTCTTCCTTCTCCCTCAGGTCTCTATGCCTTTTGCCTGTCTTTCTTGATCAGGTCATGGGTTCCTGAATCTATGAACGTTTGAGAAGGCGTGTGCGCGGATGACATTCCTCTCGAATTTAGGCAGTGTGCATCCGTGCTATTCACACTCGATTCAAGCTAATTCACAATGCCTTCAATTACTTAGCACTTTGCATCATGTTGAAGCAAGATATGTCAACCTATTCGAAAAAGAAGCCTTTTTGATCCTCATTAATATCGCCCTAATATCTCTCACTTAATATCTACACTAAATCTTTGAAACCCTTCTCAAATCTCACTTCTTAGTCATCTGGAATCTCATTCATTCTTTCTGAACGCCAGTACGGCTTCGGCGCTCGAGGTCTACTGAGTGTTGTTCCTCATTTATATATATCGATATATATAATATTATTATATAATAGATATTAATATATATAATAATAGATAGTATATATATATAATATATTATATATACTATATTTATATATAATATATAAGTTATATTGTTCGCAATTTGGAACTTAGCGGAACTGTTGAAGTGCGCTTGACACTATTCCAAAAGCTTTGACCAGGATATGGCACGCTCACTGACTCTCCCAAGCTCCCATTCTTTGGGTTTCCTCCTTCTCTTGCTTCACATATTCTAGCTTTCTCAATTCGTTAATATTGGTGATGTTGATCGGGCGCTTCTTTTTCTGTCAATAATTGTGTTCCTCGGTTCTGTTTATTCTCCTACTTTATTATTACTTTTCATTAATGATCCACCGCACATCTAACTCTGTTATATATTGCCGAGACTGGACCATTCATTCTCAAGTCATTCAGTACTGCTCCTCTTTTTAACTCTGCACATGAGTATTGTGTCTATATTTAGTACTTCAGTCTAGTTCGCTTGCGTGCTTTATTATGGCTGTAGACGTTGCACGAGATCTGCTCTCCCTCTTCTGTGTTCCTGCTGATCAATCTCCTCACTTTAAAGGATAATTTGGGATCATCTGGGATTGCGTTAGATGTAAATTTTGTGTGACAACACGTGATTAATGCTTGATTTAATGGGACTCTGCGTTGGAGTGATGGGTTGATAACTGTAAATAATATATATAATATATAATTATATATATATATATATTCATATATTATATATATATATATATTATTATATATCTATATTATATATATATACATATAATACTATATATATATATATAATAATATAATTTATTTCATAACTTATTTGCTCCATTATATATATTATTATATATATATATATATATATATATATATAAAATAAAAATATAATATATATTTTTATATAAATATATATATTTATAGTATATATAATATTTAATAGATACTATATATATTATATATATTATATATACTATATATATATATATACACTATATATATTATCTGTGTGTGCGTGTGACGTTCAAACAATGGTTTAATTTTTTTTAAAAAGAAAATATAAATCAGATACTAGGGACTAGGGTAAGAATTTTCATAATAATATTTGTGGAAAATAAAAGTTTCTTGATCCAAATATAATAATCAAATTATCTCAAAATCTTTTATCATTTAATTATCTAAATTTCCAAACAAATCTTAAAAATTCGAATTTTAATCAATCAAATTTTTTTTAAAATATTTAAAAACAAAAAAATTTATTATTTTATTTTACAATTTTTTTTTCTTGTATAGTTCAAAAAAAACAGAAAATTAATTATAAAAAATAAGTGGAGTTTGTGTTGTAATTTTTTTCCTTTCTGATGAAAAGAATTTTTGTGTTCTTGAATTTTACCTTGTTTTATTATTCCCTTAGGCGAGTGTTATTTAGCTGCAATTTAATTTTCATCTGCTTATTAAATAAAAATTACTCTGTGTTACTTAATGATCTTTTTAACTTCTTATTCTAGTGAGATCATTTCTATAAACATTTATTAATCGGTAAGTCATATTTTCCATACAGTTTGGGAATTTGATAAATATATATTATATATATATATAATTATATATTATTTAATATATAATATATATATATATATATTATATTATATATAAATATAATATATATTATATATACATATATATATATATATAATTAATATATTATACTATAATAATATAATGTATATATAGCTATAACTTTATACTTATATACTTATATATATATATTATATTAATAATTTATAATATAATATATTAATATTATATATAGTATATTAGTATATATATTATATATATATATATATTATATATATATATATATATATATATAATACTAATATATATTGTATAATACTATATACTATATCATTATTAAATATAATTATAATATTATAATAATATTATATATATATTATATATATATAATTTATCTTATATAACATTAATATATATATATATATATAATATATTATATATATATTAATATACTATATAATATATATAATATTATTAATATATTATAATATTATATATTATATATAATATATATATCTATATAATATATATATATAATAATATATATTATAATATATATATATATATTATTATATATAATAATACCGTATATAATATATATAGTATATAATTTTATATATATACTTTAATATTATAATAATATATAAATATTAGAATCATATCATATATATATAATAATATACTATGTATATATATAATATATATATATATATATATATAATTAATATATAATTATATATATATCATCTATATAGTATATATATATATATAACAATACATATTATTATTTATTATTAATATATAATATAATATAATATA
Source organism: Trachelipus rathkii (assembly GCA_015478945.1). NCBI lineage: Eukaryota > Metazoa > Arthropoda > Malacostraca > Isopoda > Trachelipodidae > Trachelipus > Trachelipus rathkii. Next base: position 4,685 of record JABUQX010026718.1, on the reverse strand, counting down.
ATATATTTATATAATTATATTATATAAGGCAATATACTATATAAGTATTAATATAGTATATATAATATATTTAATATATAATATAATAGTTATATATATATTATTTATATATTAATTATAAAATATATTATTATATAGTTTTATATATATATATATAATATATTTATATATATAATATTATATATATATACTAAATATATATATATATATCTTATATTATTTTATTATATTATTTACCATCTCACATGTAGGGCTTTCGCCTTTTACGATTTGGAATTTTTGTCCCCGAAAATCTTGATCCTAGAGCACTCTGAAGAACATTTCTGGGCGCATGGTTTCTGATGCGTCCTTGAGCTATAACACTCAAGGTGGGTGGGCTATAGGTTTCACCCTTTCAGTGGAACTAGCATCACTTCTTTCCATTGGGCCTCAAACTCACAGTTCTCCGAGCTCTCCCAGAATGATCATGTCTAGGCGAATAAGATTCCAATGTGGTCAGAGTTTGCAAGCAAAAAAGTTAAGGACCGGGTTGCTAGCCCTGTCGCCTAGATATATATTATATAATATATGTATAATATATATATATATATAATATATTATATATATATATTATATATATATAGATATATATATAATATAATATTTATATATATAATATATTATAGGCCTATAGTAAAATATATAGTAAGTATAATATATTTTATAAGATGAACTACGATTAACAACAAATTATTGCAATACAAATGGAAATAAGAATAAAAAATAGAAAAATTAAAAGCTCTATTCATGATTAATATTTAGTGAAAAAAATGCTTTAATTTCCAATCAACTTTGGAAAAACAATCGAAGCTTTATAAATAAATTTTATTTAAGAAATATTTTTAAAAAGAAAGTTTTGTATTTTAAAAATTAATTTTTATTCTTGTCAGAATAATAGAAAAATAATATATCCGAATAAGTGGTTGTTATTCAACGTTTTTTTGATCAAAGGAAGATTTTTGTTCTTGAGTTTGGTACTTGTTTTATTATTCTTTGTAAATGTTATTTATGTTGGATATTCTTTTCATCTCTATTATATGAAAAATAATACTCTGTATTTTAATGAGTTTTTTAAAACTTCTTATCCAAAGTGAGATCATTTCATATAAACATTGATTCATCGATAAGTCAGAGTTTGCAATACAGTTAGAAATAGAAAAGGAGTTATTGAGTTATGCGCTTTTTATCTGTTATCATGTTTCATTAAATTTTTTTCATTATTGTTTAACATGACTGCTATCTTTTCTGTCCCATTGTTAGAGTGTCTTTCTTTCCATCTGTTCTCCATTTTCGTCTGGTTTTAAGTCTAAGTCCTCTAAATATATTATAAAATAATGTATGGGGAGAAAAGTAAAATATTTTAATATACAATTAATTAACTTTAATAATTTAGTTAAATTAAAATGATACAATAGCCCGAAGATCACACAAAAGTAAATTTACATTGTTCGGCGACATAAGCTGAATTCCGGAGTAAACTAGAGAGTACACATTTCCAGACATTGTCAGAGAAGTCAAGAAACAGTGACCGAAATATAAAGTAGATAAAGATAGTTAAAAATGAATAAGAATGAATTTGAAGTAGATAATGTAAATGAAAGTATGTTGAAGCCAAAATTTTAAATAAATTGAAAAGGAAAAGTTGAAATATTTATGTAATCATATGATTGATTATTATTATTATAATTAACATGATTACTTATTAATAATCAATTTACATTCTATTGATATAATTATTATTTGATTATTTTATTATTATAATATATTATTATTTTCCTTATATATTACAGCATATATAATTAATAGTAATTAATTAATTATTAGTATCAAAACTCGTAGAGCGATAATGATTAGGGTTAGTTCTATTCATATAACTATAAGTGAGTTTAAATATACAACAACTCCCCTCATGAACATAAATTTGAGCATGAACCGGTATAAATACTCCACTGGGCTAATAGTCACGATAATTTCCATAATTATAAATCTTGACTTGTTTATTTGTATATAAATTGCTATTTTTTAAGTCGCTATGTAATAAATACCATGGATAGAATAAGATATTTTTGATTTGATTTGATTTGATTATTTTCTGTTCCCCCCTTGAAAACTGCCATGCCATTGAAATCAATGACATCCGAAAAATGAAAGTAAAAATGAAAAAGTAACTCCTGTAATAAACTAATAAAATTTATATTGGAAAAATAAATATGATATAAAATGAAAATATGAAATAAATAAATAAATAAATTTAAAGAAGCAAATAAAAATAAATGAAAAATAATATTATCTAAAATAAATTTCAGCTTTAATCAGATCATGATAATATAAATAAAAATATAAATAATAAATAATTATAAGTAATAAATAAATAGATCAATAATTCAATAAATCAAATCAAAAATGAAAATCTTATCAAAATTCCTCAAAAATAATAATAATTTAATCAAAATCAATAAATCAGAAATCAATAAATCAATAAATCAATAAATCAAAATCAATAAATAAAATAATAAATCAATAAATTAAAAAATAAATAACAAAATAACAAAGAAATAACCAAATAAATAAGTAAATAAAAAATAAAAAATAGATGAATAATCAATAAAAATAAATAAATAAATAAATTCTTCAATTAATGAATAAAAATAAAACACTTTTTTTAATTAATAAAAATAAAATAAAAAATTTCAACTTTAATTAAAATTTAATTTAAATTGCTTGGTATAAGAAATAGTTAATATTATCACATTCTCTTCTTTGTAAATAATAATTATTTCGATTTTTTATTTTAGTTTTGTACTTTCTTTTATTTGCGTGTTCAATATTTCAATTTCACATTTAATTTTTATGTTTTTCTTAGTTTCTTTAATTCTTTCTTTCTTTAATTTTTCTCATTTTATCCTTCTAATATTTTCTTTCATTTCTTCTTGTCACTATTACTTCTTTTTATTTTATTTTTTATTTTCAGTCCTAATCATTGAACTTTTACTTTGTTAACAAAACTTCTTTGAAAGTAAAAAGAAATCTTTTATTTCTGCATCAAATAAAACATTTCTTAATTTTTTTTCTTTAATGGTTAAAATTAAAAATAAAATGTAATAACACTGGGGGAGTCTTCAATTTATTTTAAATACAAGCAATTTTTAACATGTTAAAAAGAAATAATTAATGGGAGCGCATTGAAGGTTTTCGTTGATTGCATTTGCAATAATAAAGCATAGTGTATTTTATTAAAGGTATCTTAAAATTTTATTTTGAATTCTATCTTGTAATAAGTTTTGCAAAAATGGTTTTAATAATATGATCAAAGTTGTAAAAATTTTGAATGAAATTTTGGAGGTATTTCTTGATTGATATCAACTTTTAATATTAAGACTATTTATGATTATTCATGGATATAACAAGATATATACTTCATAAGAAGATATCTTTGAATATGAGATAATATACTATGTCAGGGTATCAAATTACAACCTTATCTTCTTCACTACAAACCATTAGCTTACATTCCCATTGGCCAGGCCCTAAGACAAAATTTGTTCATATATCTGGGATGTTTACGTTGGATCTAAATTAAACTTTATCTCCAAACACATAGTCTTTTAGCTTGTATATCCTTCAATTATCAGAAATGACCTACCAACTCGCAACGAATATCTTTTATTACTAAATTTGACGACGGCGTCCTTTTGTACCCGAAACCGAACCTCGAAGGGCAGTATTGGATGTTAAAATACATAGCCAAAAATTTCTCTCAACTTACTCAGTATACATAATAACTACAATTACTCTAATTAAGAAAATCTTTCAATAATTACTTGAATACTAAATGAAATCAATAAATGACAGGGCGGAACAAGAGACCAGTCCAATAAATAATTTAAATAATTTTATAAAAAGAAAAAGAAAATATGTTTACTGCTTCCTTAGACAATTTAATAAAACGACCATGTACATCAACAAATCATACAAATACATAAAATATGGATTGCCATACATAATCAATGTATATGACGATGACAGAATATCTTAAAGATTTGAAACTCAAATACTAAGCCTAAAACTGTATAATGTATATTAGTTATATTTAAATATAAGAATTTATACAATTAGTATAACTTGGTAAGCTCTATGCAGCCATAACTATTAATATATTCGCGAACAAATTATATAATTATATAATAATATATTAGAATTATATATAATATATAGTATATAATAATATATATATTATAGTAGTTATAATAAATATACTTATATAATATTATATATGCGCTAACTAATTAAAGACTTTAATTACAAGCAAAAAATATTAAAATCTAGATGACCAATTTACTTGCCTCTTATTAATTCGAAATCTTAAAACTCGAAAATTAAAAAGGTAGGATTTTTGTGATATTTCAAATTTACAACTCAGCTGATCATCTGAGTAGGACTCTCACCAGTATTTTTGTATATATAACATACAAAGTTCAATCATGGGACATTTTATAAAATGTGAATACCAAAAATTTAAAAAAACAAATAATATATTCATGAAATTCATTATATTTATTTATTATTAATAACTAGATATAATAAATTACTTTAAATCAGCTCAGTAAAAATATCACACAGGTACCTGACGGATGACGAATCTCTCC
>JABUQX010026717.1:7500-25936 GCA_015478945.1 Trachelipus rathkii | reverse complement strand
CATAATGGATGAAAGAAACATATCAGAATTGTACCACTGAAACCGTCTAAATATGCATTTAGAATTATACTCATTACTTCTAGACAAATCACAGCCTTCTTTTCTCTAACTATTAGCTCGTCAAAGACATTTTTAAATGGCACTCAGAAACTTTTTAAATTCCATCCATTCGAGAAATATCTTAATTGTAATAAAAAAGTCTCACCTCCATAGAAGTTTAGGTCCTAACAAAAGCGAGACATAACTTAACCATTGATGACCAAATTGAACTAAACCCTTATTTTATATTTCAAAAAAACCGTCTATATTGTCAATTTCTTGTTTTCCTTAGTGCTCCCACAAAGCAGCACATCAGAAAAACAGAATACACTATACAATCTAGGAAAGCTTATTTCAGGTTCCTAAATCTCTCTCGCACCTTTCTTAAATCGAGAAATGAGGTAAAAAAGGAACTGAGGATACAACTATAATCGTAGTAGGGCAAATCAAAGAATTCTTCCTATGAAATTATTGCCATTTTATAAATTGCGACAGCAAAAAAAAAAACAACAGATGTTGGTATTTTCTCTCTCAACCCAAAAGGCAATTTCTTTAATGTATTCAATACTTTTTCAGAATCAATATCATGCATCAACACTTCAAAAAGATTTTTACCTTTATTTTTCTTCCTCCACATAAATTCGCAAAGATATGAATCTATCATGTTTGCAATCAATATGCCAGCTGAATTTTCGCAGAGGCATTCCAACAAACGAGAGAACCATTTCTGAAAAAAAAAAAAATACTATATATATATATATATATATTATATTTATATTATATATAATATAATATATATATTATATATAATATATATATATCTTTATAATATATATGTATATATAAATTATATATATTATTATACTATATAATATATATAATATAATAATATATATATATTATAGGGTGGATTTTCTGATTGTTACGAGCTCTCACTAATTAATGGTACAAGGGGCGGTAAGGCTGGCTTTTCTTTCGACGTTAGTTCATGTCTCTCCTAGCTGCTTTTCTTTCCGATGGCTTGACAGCACCTTCCCCCAATCTTGGGCAAGAGGAGTGTACGAAATAAATCATATATATAATCATATATATATAATTATATATATATATATTATATATATATATATATATATTTAATATATAATTTATATATTAATATATATATATATATATATATAACATTGCATTACTTTACTTTAATTAGATCTTAAACAAAGAACATAAGTGGAAAGGTAAAGAATTACTGCCTCCGGGATTGAACCACCACGTGTTGTGAAATGAGGACAATATGTTCGAGCTTTAACTTGATACTACCCCCAACCCAAAAAAGTGAAGGTCTAAGAACAGTTTTAAAGCAATCCAGTTCCCTTCAAGGCAGTAATTCCTTACCTTCCCACTTATTCTTGTTTAAACATCAAATAATAAATGCGATTATGCCAATATTTAACACCTACATATTATTAAGAACGAGGGATAGGACAGGATGGAAACCTGGTGACGCCTTTGAAGAAACTCGATTGCTTTAAAACTGTCGAACTCAACCTTTTTTGGGGGTATAGAGGATAGCTCCAGTCGTAAACGACATATTGTCCTCATTTCGCAAAACGCGGTGGTTCAATGGTATAAGCAGTTATCTTTACCTTCCAACTTATGTTCTTTTTTAATAATATATAAATAATAATATATATATATATATATATATAATATATAATTAATATATATATTATTATATATATAATATATATAATATATATATAGTATATATTATTAGGATGGACGATAATCGTAGGAAAATCGGCATATTTTTTCTTAATCGTCATCATCAATTTTTGCCGATTATTGCCGATTATTTTAACAAATATTAAGAATTTTGATAATTTTGGAAACATAATAATAATATATAATATAATAAAGTATATATATATATATATATATATATATATAATATAATATATATATATATACTATATATAGTAATGATATATATATAATTATATATATATATATATATATATATATATATAGTATATATATATTAATATATATATATAATATCATTTAATACCATTTTGCTTATGTATGTATGAACATTCCAGTGGCCTAATGGTTCGCATTTCTGTCTTGTTCATATCCAACATCCTCAGGCAACATCTTAAGACACACGCTTTTATCACATATCATATACACAACTTATATCCACACCCCTCTCAGATAACTCTTACAGACATCCCATCCTTATATCCTATTGTGGGGACAAAAATGCCCACATTCGTATGTCCTGCGTGTCGTAAATGCGACTAAGGAACGGTGTATTAGGTGCTTGCCATTCCACCACTTATCTTTTTGCCAAGAATGCTAATGATGCATCGGAGTCGTGATCGCCGTAAGCGCCTTCTATCTTCAGTAAAAATGTACGAATACTGAAATCTGATGAACGTTAGGAAGACGGTGGCGGGATGCATTTCTCCCCGGTTTTGAGAGTGTGCTTCCGTGCTATTCCAGCCCCTCGTTCAACTATACTCCGATACGTCTTCACATATTAGCACTTTCCCCTCAGTTGAAAGTTCGCACATGTTCAACCTATTCCGAAAAAATGGAAGACCGCTTATCATTTAACTATCCCCTAGAGCTTATTGTCTGATCAAGATCTTTGAAAACCCTTTCAACTCTCACTTCTTAGACATCTGGAAACTCATTGCCTTCTTTCCGATCGCCAGTACGGCTTTAAGCGCTCGAGGTTAGCGATATACTTTCCTATATAACAATTATGGTTGTTTCCGTTTTAGGAACTACTGGGAGGCTTGCGTGGTGGCGCTTGACATATCCAAAGCATTTGACCGAGTATCGCATGAGTCACTGCTCTCCAAGTTCCCCTCCTTTGGGTTTCCTCCTTCTCTTGCTTATTATGTCAGCTTCTTAAATCCTAAATATCGGATGTTGCGATGGGCGACGTCTTCTAAATTGTCAACTATGGTGTTCTGAGGTTCTATCTTATCCTACTTAGTCATTAAGATCTTCTCATGCACACTTAACTCTATTCTGTCGAACAAGTCTGGTCGAGATTCCCTGTGGGGTTTACCGTAATCCTTTGAACCCACCCTCAAAATCCTTAAAAATTAACCTTTTATATCTCCCGCACTAAAAACAACCTCCCAACTTTCCTATACCCTTCGACGGCTCTAATGTCTCGCCTTTTAGCAACATACATTCTTGAACTAAACATAAATAGTGAATTGTCTTGGAGACCTCATATCACATCGGTTGCAAAAATGGCCTCAAAGACGCTGGGAATTCTGATCAGATTGCATGAATTTTTTTCTTCTGCTCAGTTACTCCAGTTATATAGGGGTCTTATTCACCCCTTGTATGGAAATACTATTATCACATTTGGGGTGGACCCAGTTCCACCCATCTTTTGGATAGCATTGAAGCTAAGGCTAAGAGACTTATAAACTGTCCAATACTTTCTGACTCCCTTGACTCTCTTTTGCGATTGAAATTGAACACTATCATCTTTTTTCTATAGGTATTCAAATGCAATGCTCGAGAGAACTGAACCTCTCACATTCTCCTCCACTACGTCCCCCTCGTAACACAAGAGGTGCTTTTACTCTCACATGAATATTGTCTTATATTGGCAGACTTTCAAGATTAATCATGTGGTGCCCGTCCTTCTTTCCAGCTGCATCTATTTTATGGAACTCCTTGCCTTCATCTATTTTTCCTGCAGTATTCAATTTTCCTCTCTTTAAGTCCCGCGTCTGCGCCCACCTGAGGGAACTGCGTTAGGCAAGGGCCTGGATGTGTTTACTTTCCTTTTGCTTTGCCCCCCTCCTTTTGAAAGCCGCCCGGACATGTGCATTATATAATATATATAATAATATATATATATATATAATAATATATATATATATTATATATAATATATATATATATATATATATATATATATATATATATATTATATATTAATATATGTCCGTTACATAAAAAAAAAAAAAGAAAATTCAGTTTTTTTGCCTATAACTATTAAACTACTTTAAATATCAGACTTTATAACTAATTCTTAGTAATGGCTAGCCTAGGCTATATATATATAATCCCAGGGAAAAATTATTGTTTTGATTAATACTTTCTATAGTTTATTATAAAAAAAAACCATGGTTACAAAAACAAAAAAAACAGGTAACGAATAAACGCCACTTCTAAAAACACTGTCTTAGATGCAATATATCATATGTTAGTTTAAATCTTTTTTAAGCAAATTTATGATAAAAATAGTAAAAAAAAAAGTATTAATTTATATGAAAGTGCGATAAAAGAAAATTTTATTTTACCGTAAATTGTATTCTGATTTTGTGATGATGTAACTGGTGTTGAAATCAGGAAATTTGCTGTGCTGAATAACCCCTCCCTCCCGAAACTCCTATGAGATAGATTTGCATCTATACCCCCTCATTGAATAAGTTTAAACCCCCCTACACCCACTCCTTGAATATGACGAAGGGTAAGCCGGCCATGTAAAACGCGTTGTTGAGCGGTTCTAAACCTCAAAGGTTTGAAAAACTACCCACTCGCAATAGCGAAGAATCGACTTGCATACCTCAAAACATTACTAGCCAACACCAAGCTTGGCTCTGTAGCTTCCAGAAATAAAAAAGTTTCATAGGTGCATTAGAAAGGGGATGGGTACTATCTGATTACTAAACCATGAAAAGAGTGATTAGAGTGCCTTCATAAACCCGGAATCGATTCAGCGTATCGATTATATACTAATCGATACCAATATTGGGTATATTCCGTGACATACGATATACCATTGTAAAGCATTAGAAAAAGGGGGCGGTGGGGTACTAAACCATGGTAGAGGTGTGCCACAATGCCGTTATAAACCATGGCAATCACTCCCCATACCTTAAAACATAGGGTTAGACACCTGATCGGGTATATTCTAGATGTAGGATATGCCAGCTAGAAGTGCAAGAAAATATACATGTGGAGCACGTGTACGTCACTTCTTAGCACAAACGAAATGTTGATTGATCACTATATATATATATATCTATATATATATATATATATATAAATAGATATATATTATAATATATATATATAATTAAATATATATAATATATATATTTATATTATATAATATTTATATATATATATATAATATAATATATTATATATAATTATATATATAATATATATATATATATAATATAATATATACAATAATGTTAAAAATATACATGGTTTTTTTTTTTGTTACAAGTGGGTTTGACAGAATCTAAAAAACAACCATACAGCATGTTGATGGGAGTTATAGCGCATATACATGCATATTTTCAATTAATTTGGAATGTTTGTTTTTTTCGGCTACAGTGTTTTTTCTATTAGAGCTCAACTCAATGGTCCGGAGGGGGGAGGTCTGCATAAATTCATGAAAATTGGTATGGAATGAGATCAAGGATGGGGCCAACAGGAATGAATCAAATATCTACTAATTTATAAATTTCTTAATGCAGTGAATGCTGTAAAGTCTCAAAATGTCAGTCAAAAATTGCTGAAAATGTGAAATTTTTCAAAAATGATAAATTTCCCAGAAATTCAAAAAATTTTCAAAAAATCGACTTCGAACCATTATAACAATTTTTTTCACTCATTAGTGATGCGTTAATAGGGTCACCAAATTTTTCCTCTAGACCTCATAATTTACCGAGATAAAGGAAGAGGTTGTTTTTGTTGTAACAAAACGAGGTGCGTTTTTTTTTATTAATGGCACATATATAATATATACATATATATATAATATATAATATACTATAAAATATATATATAATATAAAATATATATTATAATATATATATAGAGATATATATATATATATAGTATATATATAATTAATGCTTATGTTGTCGTCATCCGGGTGTGGCTCGCCCTAAATATCTTAAATCTTAATTTGCGCAGATAAGGACTAAAGTTGGGCAACCACTGCTCTAGGAATATTAAAGCTTACCGTTCGAGTTGAAAATATTATTCAACTAAATTAAAAAGAAGAGTGAGGTCATTTTATTATGATATTATGTTCACATATATCAATTTTCTGTTATTTTTTATACATAATAATAAAATCCTTTTAAATGACAAAAAAAAAAAAAATATCAATTATGATTTATTTTAATTAAGATATTTTGAAAAAGTGTTAAGTTCTGTATGGAAATCCCAAGCCGGAACCAAAATAGTTCCGGTGAAACAGAACTTTTAAAATCGACGGTTCCAGCGGAACTTGGTTCAGTACATCCCTAAAATATATAATAATATAGTATATATATATATAATATATATATACTATATATATATATATATATATATATATATAATATATATAAATATATATATATACATATATATATATATATATATATATATTATATATAAATATATAGTATATATTAAAATTAATTAATCTTCTAATCTTCAACCCCAGTTAGACTTTCGTCCTGTACATTAGGACCCTTCGAGAAAGGTCCTTGGGTGACACAGGCCTACGACCAATCCGCTTGCTGGCCAGGCCTATCGCGGGACGCCGCATTATCCCATTTGCTAGCAAAGCACACCACAAAGTGTACTCGATTAACGTCTGAGTGTGACGAAGGTTAGAGTTAATAGAGAATAGCTCACCATTCTCTCGCTCCAACCCAGTCTCAAATCTCGTCTCTCTCGCTTGCAATGCTCTACCGACTGAAGCTAGGAGCGCTCAATATATATATATATATATATATATATATATATATATACTATATATATATTATATATATATATAATATATCTATTATATATATATATATAATATATATTATATATAAATATATAAGGATGTCCGGAACAGAATTTTTGGTTCGGCTAGAACCGAAACTTACGAACCTTGGAAAAAGTTCCAGCGTGGAACTGGAACTTTTTGACTTCCGCTACACCTTACAAAATCTACTAGAACTTGTCTGATTAATAAGTGGAGTCTCTCTAGAAGTAGCTGGCATCTTGACATATCCATACTGTTGAGCTTCTTAGTTTCTGTAAGCCAAAAATTTGGAAAACGGTATCAATAATTTACTACAGTAAAATAGAATATCCTATATAAGTTTTACGGGTTTCAAGTTTAAAAAGCTTTTTTCAGAAAAGCATTTTTTTAAAAAGCTTTTTCAGAAGCGTGGTAACGTGTTTGAGGATAAGAGAACCGTTAAATCCAATACTGGGGAACTTATTCTTCTACTCCACAACATCAATATACAGTATAAAGTCATTTAAATAAGATAATATGGAATCTTGTTTAAAATTTTTTAAAATTTTGCTTAAACAGTTAGTTAATATTTTTGTTTTGTAGTAATTTCTCATTTAATTTTAATTCTTTAATAATAATAATAATAATAATAAATAATATAATAATAATTGATATAATAATAATACAATAACATAACAATAACAATAATAATGATAAATGATAATGATAATATAATTGATAATAATAATAATAATAATAAATAATAATAATAATAATATAATAATAATAATAACACTGGTAAACATGAATTTCTTGGACAGGGTTTCCAATGGATTATGTGATTTTTGATTGTGCTGATGCGAAAAATGTTATCGGTGTTGCGTATCAAATCGCAGTTGTGAATATTGGTGTAACACAGATTGAAAATTTATGATTTTACCTTTTCAAGAGGGTTCTTCACAATTACGGGATATATATATATATATATATATAATTATATATATATATATATATATATATATATATATAATATATTATATTATATATATATATATATCATAATATATATATATATATAGTATATATATATATAGATATATATAAATATATATATATTATATATAATAATATATATAATATATATATATATAATATATATAATAATATTAGTAATATATATATTGGATATATATATGAAGGAGAGAAACCAAATCACAATATGATACATGTCTTTGATAGATATATGTTAAACATATAATACAACTATGAATAAAGGTAATATGGACAACAATGAAGTAATAGAAGAAGGGTTTACGTTAATGTAAAACATACCTACGTGGTAGTAACTTTCTCTTTCGTAAGATCTTCATGTGATAGCATCTGAATATCCCTCTTCAAAGTCCAACATAGGCGGCCATCATATTGATATTCCACTGCCGTGGTAACGTCCTTCCATGAACTTAGATCTTGATGGAAGCGTTCACCCGGCTCATCACTAACATCGCCGGTTACCGGAAATTTGTTTAGGTGAGAATGTAAGTAGTGCAACTTTATACTCATTCTAATCCATGAGAATGAAAAACGTCTAGCAATTCCTGTTCAGTGTTAGTGGCTTCTCGGCTTCCTTCCCCAGAAAATTATTGACTACATCTGAAAGCATCCCTCTGCCTTTTAACACAGTCTCATTGTTGTAGCAACAGGCAAGCATTCCGGAGAGTGTCCTATTGTGGGCCTCAAATGTCCCAGCTTTTTTCTTTCGTCACTCAGACCAGAAAACTTTGAGCATATATAGCGGAAGCATTCACCATCATCCAGGGCCTTCACAAATTTCTTCATCAAACCAAGTTTTATGTGTAGTGAGATGTAAGCATGATTTTCTTCTCTGTGCAATGGTTCGGATGAACGATGTACGTCAAGGGTTCCCTCAGTGCCCATCTCTTTTGGATCCAGTGATCCTAGTCGCCGGCTTCCCAATAGCACAGGAAGCAGGATATTTGTGAAACCTGCTGTGCTGCTGAGCAGACAGTTATACCATTTTGGGTGAGCAATTAACCATCCAGCACCTATATTGTACCTCTCAAGACTCTGTCTGATATTTGCATTTATCCTCTCTCATCACGTACCGATGTACCTACTGGAAAAGAAAAGCATATCTGTGCCGTTGTGTAAACAACACACACTGGAAACTGCTCTTGAAAGGTCAAAAACAGTCGCCACTCACGACATGTAGCTGGGGAGTCCCATAGCAGTAGATAGGCCTGCAACTACACTGCAATACACAACGTTACCATCTGACTGGAAGAACCTCCGCAGCCCTGCTTCTCTTACGATAAAATGTTACTCTTGTCCAATGGTCCAGTAGTCATTTTCATGCAACCTCGAAGACAACTTCGCAAATACACTCTCGTACAAGATCGTTCAGTACCTGGGTAAACAATGACGGACCATCCGACTGTATTTCAGAGTGGATGATAGACATCATCCGGTCATTGGCATCCATACATGTAGACCGCAGTAAACTTTACCACAGGCTTCCCGAATATCGACCGCAGTAACTTTTCAAACTTTACTGTTAGATATATGCGGTTTGTTGAGGTCTATCTACAGCCACATAGTGGCACATGAATTTGTCAATCCTGGAATAGCAAAAAAGGAATCCATATTGCACGAAAACGGATGTCATACAGCAATCCGAGATTATTGTGAAATCAGCACAGCGAATACAATTTATATCTGCTTCAAAAGTCCATACAGAAAAATTTCACTTTTTTGTTGACCAGATGTAATATAAATAATAATAAATAATAATAATAATAATAATAAATAATAATAAAATAATAATAATAATAATAATACCCTGTTACAATTTTATTTATCCCCAGTCTAGAGATTCAGAGCAGGTTGGCATAAAATAAATCAAATGATTAAATCAACTGATTTTTTTTACTGATTTTTTTCTATAAAAAAAAATCATTGTTTAATTTTTTTTATTTTTATTTTTTAGTAAAATTTTTTAAAATTAATAATTAAAAATAGTATTTACCCAATTAATGATAAGTATATTTCACTTATAATAGGTAAATTCATCAATGTAGTTTCAAGTCATTTTTAAAAGAAATAAATAAATGTAGATTAAACATTATAACAGTATATATATAATTTAAATAACTTAATTAACCCTCTATCTTTGTGAGGATCGCTTATAAATTAAAAATTTTTTTGTTTTAATAAATTTAAACCTCTAATAAGGCGTTTTGTTTTGGTTTGTTTTTTATGCCCTATGCCCAAAGAATAGAGGTGATGCCATTGCGGCATCTCACGGAGTTATATCGTTCATAACAAACTGAAACGCATCCTTTATTTCAAATTAGACTTTAGTAATTGAAATAATATATATTAATATATAGATAGTATATATACTATATATATATTATAATATATATATATATATTTATTATATCATATATATATATAGCCGTATGTTATGTTATAATATTTCAGCGAAGTCCGTAAAAACCCAACTTGAAGAAACAGGATCTTGCTAGCCTTGAAAAAATAAATTTGCAGGGCAAATGAAGATGTTATTCAAACTGAAAGGGTGAACCATACCTTGCATAATATAACTCAAGTACTAACTATTGGTTCGAGGAAATATATAATATATATATATATATAATATATATTAATATAATATAATATAATAATATATAATATATATATATATATAGTATATATATATATATTTAATAATATATTATATATAAAGGCTTTTCAAAGCGAAGTGTGGTCATTCCAATAATCTGAAATATTTACCTTGCTCTCAAGCCTTAACTGACGCAGCGAACAGAACAGCTTACTCTTTTCGGAGAATTGGGGGAATGAAGATCTCTTCCTCTTTTATTAGTTCCGCACACTATTCAGCCCAGATGCTATTCACCGTTAAGTTGCATTCAACTGGTAGAGCTTACCTATCTGAAGTTTACACGCGGTTATAAACACGCCAGGCGTTTACTACTCTCAAGTCCAGCAGTAAAAAAAATCCTCATGACCACTTCTTTGATTTAAAACTAGTCCTTACAATTAATTATATAGTCGGACAAAATCTATGCAACCAATATATTTATGGACCATGATTGCAAAGGGCAGTTCAATTCCGATATATTTATTCCTTTAGCTCCATCGACGCATTTACCTACTAGATCCACACCCGCATAATTTGAAACAAACCATTACAGAACTATTGTCCAACCATTCACTGCATGCTGTCTGTCTTTGTTCGACACAGTATCGTAGTTTCCTCTACCTTCCTGACTTTAGCTCCTATCTGCCTTAAACATCAGTTGATTAGCGTCTATGTTGACCAAACATAGCATTCCTCTTTCCTCCAAGGCAGTTATCAAAGGTAGGGAGTCGAAAACCAATTCATAATACCTATGTTCTAGTGTTGAGAATTCCTTGTTTATTTCAAGAAACAATGCTTGAGAGATACTAACTCCAATGCTCCATATAATATATATATATATATATATATAAATATATATATATATATATATATTATATATTATATAAAAATATATAATATAGATAGTATATATTTCCCTAACTGCTCTATATAGATATTATATATAATATATATATATATATATATTATATTAATAATATTATATATATATATATTATATATATATATATATAATATATATATAATATATATATATATATTATATATTTTTAAATTAAGTTTTAATGTTAAAATCAATTTTATTTACTTTTTATTCGTGAATTGTAGGGTGCAACCAAGAGAGGATTAGTGGTTTAACTTAGAGCATTAAGTTCCGATTACTCACTTTAATATTATACTTAAATACGATTTTTATTTTTAAAACATTTACCGTTTCAAAGTAAGGTTTCTGTGTACCAAGGCAACTTGTTTTCACGGTCAACGATGTTGTCTGTTTGTTTTTGTCTGTTTATTTTGTGGTTGTTTTGCATGTGCATGCAAGATGGCAGCTTTGCCGCGGCCTTACTATCGACTTTACTAACACTTCCGTGGCTTGCAATCTAACTCCGCATTCCGTGAAACACCACCTCTCTAACTCTAATCTTAACCTTTTGCCTGTCTGAGACCCAGATGGCTAGAATTCATTCCTCTAACTCGTTTAATATGTCCACCTACAAAACTTATTTCATAATTTCCATCTTAAAGGTGGAGATGTGCTATATTACCATAACATCTGTAACCACTCTCGGAGAATCATCGAATTCTCGTAACCTTCGATGTTCTGTGGCTTAAAATATTGCTTGCTACTACTTACAATAATCTTGTTCTACAGACTGTTCTCCTAACAATAATGATTTCACGCCTTTTTGAATACCCTTACTATTCTCACGAACTGTAATCTTCTCATCCAGAATACTGAGTTCTCATATTTAGGGATCTTCAATTACACAACACTGAATGTTTGGGTCCTTCATACTGATTTAGGTGGGAGGAGCCGAATCAGTTAGCTCTCAAACATCTGAAAGCAACTAATTAAAAGACCCACACACATGCCGACTCCCAACCAATTCTTAAACCACACTAGACTATGTTTCACCACTATGGCTTCTTCTTAAATAACACCACCTCCTCACCCTATTGTAATCAGACCACAACCTTAATCTCTTTAATTTTAATACTTTCTCTCCAACACTTCCATCCTTCCCTACGCGTTTTCTGGCACTTTGATCGGCCCGATTGGGGGCCTTGCGTTGCTCCTACGCTAACTATAATTGAATGACTGCTTTGTCTCTGTGACGCTTCAACTTCTGCCGATAATGGGAGCTTTAATCGTTGGATGGGAATGAGCAGGTCGTTCCTTCTTCGACTATCTTCTCTCCTCATAATCCATGGTTCGATCTTGCTGGTTCTCTGCCATCCAAGCTAGAGACAGTGCGTATCGGAGTGGAAAAATTCTCGTTCTCATCACTCTTGCTAATTTTCATTTTGCTAGAAATCGATTGCAGGATACTCCTCGACCGAGCAAAAGCGGGCTTCATCAAACGAAAGGCGCTAACCTCCTTGGCTTCCCTACTGACAAATCTTTCTGGCCTCTTGCCAAAAACATCTCTAACAACTTCTGTAAATCTGTTTCCTTCTCTTATTCGGATGGTCTAGTGCTAATTCTCCAAACTGAAAAGGCCAATCTCTTCGGCCTCTATTTTCCTCTAACTCAACCCTGGACGATTTGGCATTCCTCATCCTTCTCCTCCCTCTGGGTGTCCTATGCCTGTGCCTGTATTACATTCGATCGGGTGCATGGGCTCCTGGAATCTACGAGACGGTAAGCGGGTGGCCCCGATGGCATTCCTCCCGCGTTTTGAGGAGTGCTGCTTCCTGCTATCCCCTCCCTCGTTTCAACTATATTCTCAGTCTCAATACGAGCACTTTCCCTCAGTGTTGAAGCACGCACATGTCCAACCTATCGAAAAAAGGAAGCCGCTCTGACCCCTTCTAAACTATCGCCATAGCTCTTACTTTATTCATCTAAATCTTAAACTCTTCTCAACTCTCATTTCTTAGTTCATCTGAATCTCATTCACTTCCTTTCATCGCCCAGTACGCTTTCAGGCGCTCAGAGGATCTACTGGCGAGTATACTTCCTATCTAACTGATTTATAGATTTTCCGCCCTTAGCTACGGAGCTTGCGTAGTGCGCCGCTTGGACATATCCAAAGCATTTGACCGGGTTATGGCACGGCACTCACACAACCATAACCTAACTCCCCTTGGCTTCCCTCCTTCTCTATTGCTTACTCTCATCTAGTTTTCTTTCAAATCGCTCAATATCGGCTGTCTGTTGACCATCGAGCGACTTCTTCCTTTTCTCAAATAGTGGTGTTCAGCTCAGGGTTTCTTCTGTCCTATCTTCCCCCAGCTTTCTTCCTACTTTCATTAATGAGCTTTCTCACGCTGCACATGAGCTAACTCTATCACTCATATACTGATGGCTCGACCCTTCATTGTTCAACTCATTTCAATTCTGCCTCTTTCTTGTACTTCTAGAATTGCCTCTCGTCTTAATCTTTCCGTTCTATTCCGCCGAATCTGATAGAATTTCCGCGGTGGGTGGTCGTCTGAAAACCTTGTGAAATTTAATTCTTTAAGAAAACTCAACTCCTCCAAATCTCCCTCTCTAAGACACCAACTTCCTATCTCTTTCCGACGGTTCTCTCTGTCTCTACTGTGACAATATAAAAACATCCTTGGCCTTACCATAAACAAAAAATGTCTTGAAACCTCACATCACAATGGCTGCTAGGGCGGCCTCAAATAAACTGGAAGTTCTCTATTTTGACTGCGAGACTTTTTTTCCTCTCCCACACATCACCACTCCAGACTCCTATACACAGTCTCACCGCCTCCCGTTATGGAGTGGACCGACCTCTAGCGACGTATCAACCACAGCATATTGAGAATCAATATATAGCCAAAAGCCTTAATAAACACTTCTGTACTTTTCCCAGTTCCCTTGACCCTCTTAAACCTTTCTCATCAAGATGTAATACTTCTGCGGAACGATTTTGGTGCGTTTATCTCTTTTCTTAAGCGTATAAGTCCTACACAGCCTCTTGCGACTTCGGAGGCTATCACATCGCGATACCTTCCAGCCTTTTGACGTTCGCCCTCGGACTCGCGTGATCACGAGCGTGCTGTATCTGCACATGAGTTTTTGTGTTTATGTAGTAACTCCAGGCTATTCTGCCGGTGCCTTCCTTCTTTCCTGCCACATTGTTCTGTGGAATTCTCTTCCATCTTCTGTGTTTCTGGCTGAATTTTGATCTCCCCCACTTCAAAGCCTGCGTCTGTGCTCAATGCTGCGTAATTACCTAGCTGTTTGAACTCCTGAGGCGTGGCAACACCCCTTCTTGAAATAGGGCATCGCCCGTGAGTGGGTGATGACAACTGTAATATATATATATATATAAATATATATAATTGATATATTATATTATTATTATATATATATATATATATTATAATTATATATATATATATATTATATATATTATATAATATATATATATATATAAATATATATAGATATATATATATAATATAATATATATATATATATTATATATAAATTTATGCTTCAGATAGGGATCCAGTAACCTGTACTAGGAAACAGAAGTTGAAGGAATTTAAAAGCTTTTAGTATTATTTAGAATAAACATATAAAGAAGAAATGTTAATTTTTCCTATACTTTGTTGCACCTGATCTTAGTTATATATAACTATAGTGACAAGGGTGAATAAACTGAATCTATATGAAATCATATATGAATATAATATATATTATATAGGTGAGTATATATATAAATAGTAATATATATATAATAGGTAATAGTATATATATGAACGTATAGAATTAATTAATCATATAAATTAGAATTATATAATAAATTACTTATACATATATAATATATTATGAGAATATATATATCCACTAATTTAAATCTTCAGCGCAGAAGATAAACCCACAAGAATTTATTATTTCTCTCATATTAATATATATATAATATATATATATTTATATTTTATCCAGAGGATTAAGAGCGAATACTCATAATACTTTTTATATCCTTAGTTTTATTTCTATTATCTATTATTTTCTAGAAATAATTATATATAGAATATACTATATATATTTATATATATATTATATTATATACAAATTATATTTGCAAGGTAGTTGATATTATATAAAAATAAAACTTCTTCTAAAGTAGTCGTTTATTTCTATACTCGTAGTTGTTTATACGCTATTATACGTTACGGTAAGAAATTAGAACGCTTATAATAAATAGATGATAAAAAGAGATACGATAATGCAATATAAATAGAAAAAATATTTTACTACTTTTATCTAAAAACCCTATAAAGAGAAGAGGAGCATTATTAAAATATTATACCATTTTTGTAATAGGAAAACAATGTAGGTCATAACTATTGGGCACAATCGAGCCTTGAAGAGCTTTTAAGTGGTTTTTCTCTGAAACTCGAAATCAGTGACTTTAAGAAAAGAAAATTTCCCTTTAAAATAATAGATAGATTATGTTTGAATTTATTCTGTAAAGTAAGAATATGGATGATATGACAAGTTCTTTAATTAGGGACAGGGTATCTTTAAATGTCTGAAAGAATTAAGATATTACATTGATAACTTGACAATGATCATTTGTTTTCTTTGCACAATTTTTCACTTGAAAACTGTGTTGGGTAATCAACATTATACATTAACGGACAGCTTTGAGCGAATTATTTAAACCTATTGTCTTACAAATTGACGCATTGTTCGATTACAATGGAAGAGTACAGTATCATTATTTTATTTTTAAATTGGAGCATTATAGCGTGAATACGATACGTTTACTATTATGCCTCTTACAGACAGATAAGTGCTAGAAATGGATTTTAGAGTCAAATGGCATCTTTCCTTCGTAATTTTATTTCAAAGATCTCGTGATATTATCATGACAATGTCAATATCGATTCTGTTTGTGAATCTTTGTTTGGAAATTGCGTTAAGCAATCCGACCGAACGTTTTAAAGAAGTGATTAACAAACATATAAAAAAAAGGAACCTGAAAAGTTCAATTTGAAAGAACACTAGACCCTTCTCTTAATAACAATAACGACGCAATAGACACCAAAAAAGATCGCCATTGCTGACGTCATTTTTTAAATCTAATCTCCTCAGAATTGTTTGAGAAACTGTAAGGGGGCATACAGACGTGCTTAGATTTTTTGTAAAAATAAAGTTGAATTTTTGATTTTTGATGATGATGATCTTATCCTTATATTTGTGTGCCTCGACCAAAAGTTGTTTGAAATTTGCAAGACTATTCGGGTATTTGTTGAACCAGTTTATTTCCAGTTAGGTGAGAGGGGATTAACGTTTTAGGAATAATTAAATTGTAAGAATTTGAATGATTTATGGCATTTACGGAAAGCAGATCTAATTTCTGTTTTTATTATTTAAATTTTATGTCTAAATATAGCTCTGTGAATTTCATTAAATGAAGTAAATTTATTTCCAGTTAGGTGAGAGGGGATTAACGTTTTAGGAATAATTAAATTGTCGAGACAATCTTTTAAGAATAGTATTGACTTTTTTTCCTATTTGCCGTGATCATTTTATTTTGATAAGGGAAAAAACGTTTTTTAAGAGGGTAATCTAAGTTTGCTCCAATGTTATCGGGTAACATATTTTTATGTATTTTAAATGCTACTTCGACGTAGAATATAGTTTATAGGTGTTTTCAGTATATTATCAAATTGTTAAATTTTTAATTTCATTAACGTGTTGTCAGTTATAAGTTACCAATTTTTGGGATTTTTATTTAAAGCTAGTTAAATTTTCACAGTAAGTGCCGACTTTATTCAAATGGGAATGTTGATAGGGAGTACTTGCACACACATGGAAGTTATTATTAAACAGAAAATATGCAACCGGCAAATATATATATATATATATATATATATATATATATATATATATATATGATAATACTATATAATATATATATATATATATATATATATATATCTATATATATATATAGGAACTTATCCTTTAAAGGGTAGTTAACCGATATATATCGAACGAACGATGTAATCGATTTTTTTTCTCGATTATTTCAAGGCAATAATGCGTTAAGGTTGCCAATAAGTTTTTTTTTTTTTTTTTAACGAAAGGAATACCCAAGATTAAATCGCAAAGATATAAAGAGTCAGGGTCTCTCGGCCTCAGCGGGGACGAGGGGGCGGGGAACTTGTTCCCCCCTGCTGTCCCTTCCGCGGCCCGAGCCCCCTTAATAAAGAATAAAAAAGAAAATTATAAAAAAAATTAACATATAAAAATTAACATGATAAAAAAAAGCAACTTGTGGAAACTCTCGGGATGTTTCTATTGGTGGTTTAGCTAACACGTCACACTGCAGGGAAGCATGAGCAGAGTTCTGATATCTGAAATTTTTTGTAACAATATTGTTTTATTTTCATTTATCTATCTATTTGTTATTATTAATTTGAACAATATATTTTAACTTAAATTATTAATTTTATATCAAATTTATTTATTTTTTCAATTTCTTTTTAATTATATTAAATAGCAGCTTCTAATTCATTTTTTAATGAATCCCTTAGACTAAATAAATTATAGGACACAGACATGTTAACACTCTAAAATGTCCTACTAAATACTGTTGACGCATGCGCTAACAAAAAACACTGTAGGGTTCGCATAGGGTTCGGAGATATTTCGATATCATGACTATTTATCTAACTTCCTTTTAAAGTAGTATATATATATATATATATATATATATATATATATATTATATATATATATATATATATATATATATATATATATATATATATATATATATATATATATATATATATATATATATAGCCTTAATATATATTATTATTATATATATATATATACATATATATATATATATATATATATATATATATATATATATTATATATATATATTATATATATATATAATATTTTTTTTTTTTTTTTTTTTTTTTACAAAGATAAACACCATCACTCAT
>JABUQX010026717.1:0-2500 GCA_015478945.1 Trachelipus rathkii | reverse complement strand
CATTACTCCGGATCTGTTAACCAATGTTTGGAAGGAATTGGATTATCGGCTGAATGTATCCCCTATAACGAAGGGGGCACATATTGAACATATGTAGGAAAAACTCTGTTCAATGACCTTCACTTTTATGTATGATATGCTGTTGATATTGTATATTACGCTGTTATAATAAAGCATTGACACTGGGACATTCTTTTTAGGAACACCCGAGTAGGTATATTATTACTGTTTAAAAATAATTGATATGTCAATTAGAGTTTAATACAAATATGTAACTCGTTAATAGTCCGTTACAACGCTTATGAGGCCTAGTTCTTATATTTTTCACTAGTCGCAAAAGAAGCAAGTTCAAGTAACTAACGAAAGAAGTTAATGACTCATTGAACGGGCAACAGTCACTATCTCTTTTTTCTTCAGCGAACCAATAAGAAATGAGAATACAGCAAAAGAAAAATGTCAAACATTTCTAAACGGGATAATAACCATTAATAATAATCACATTTTGAGCCATTGAGAGAAGCGTTTAGGAAATTTTGGAAAATATATCTGTTATCGAAATCGAATTTAATACAATTTAAAATCTGATAAAAATATTTTATAAACTCGTAAATTAAGTAACGATTAACGGCAGTAGTAGGGAAAATTTTAAATGTTAATTAGTCCGTTACTTTTTTTTCGAATTAACGAAAGCGTTACAAAGTAACGAAAACATATAACGAGTTAATTAACCGATTACGCTTTAACGCTTAAAATGCCCGACTTTGATATATATATATATATATATATATTATATATATCATATATATATATATTATATATATATTATTATATATATATTATATATATATTATATATATCTATATATACACATATATATATATATATATTATATAAACGTATATATTATATATATATATTTATTAATTTTTTTTATATATATATATATAATATATATATATATATATATATAGGTATATATATATATATATTTATTATAATATATATATATATATATTATATATATATTTATATTATATATATATATTATATATATATATATAATATTATACTTAGTATATCAATAATATATATATATATATATAACATATATATGATATATATATATATATATATATATATATGCTCAACGCTTACTTCATATATTTTGAAATTTTCGAACAGCTTCAAAAAATTGTTGAAATCGTTCTTTCCCTGAGTATTTGTGAAAAAACTGATACAGAAACCAGAATTTAACACTAAATCATTCAATACTTATGTGAGAAAACTAAATTCATGACCTGACCCCTCAAAGATGAATTGAAAATGGGACTCACACATTTTGTCCTTCTGGCGTCTTTAAACTTTCATTAAGCTTCTTCATTTCTTGACGGTTCTTAATTTTGTGCTCATCTTTTCCTTGTATATCAGCTATTTCTGACTTGAATTTCTCAAATTCTTCATCAGTGATTATCTGAAGAACGTGTTACAGCAGTAGATGATGACCCTCTTTTCTCTTTCGTAACCCTTGAGTTTGGGATTTCTTTTGCATGAGTTCACTGACATAAAGTCAATCAAGGATATTAAATAGAATAATCTGAAGTTCGAAGCTTAGGCTGCTGAACTTCATTCATTTGCAACTTTATTACTGCGGTGTTTCTTCGGTTCCACTTTGCAAATCTTCTATAGACAAAAATTTCTTTGTTGCAACGAACTTTAAAATCAAGATTCACGAGGTATATTTTCCATTTGATGATTGCAGGATTCGATTCTCATTCTTTATATTTTCCATTGCGATTTCCTTGCCTCTAATTTCTTGCAAGTCTTTAGGACTCTGCTTCTTCACATGTTAGGCATCTTCAATTGTGAGTCAGTTTATTATAGTAAGATTTTTTAGAAAGACGCTTTCCAGCTCACTGTATTTGATGCGATCCATTCCGCCCCATTCTTGCCAGGTCTTTCCTTTGCTCCCTTCTCCATAGCTTGTTGTACAAGTATTCGATTATCGAACTTTTGCCAATAGCTATCAAAATTTCTTTTGCAGATTCTTGTTCCAAAAAGCGTCACAGTGTTTTATACTTAGTTCTTCGTCTTCTGATCTTTTCTCTTCCAATTTCCTTTTATAATCCTTTTCATATTCTTTATTCTCTGGTGTTAGCTGAAACACTCTTTACCTCTAATTATACTATTAATTCTTTACAGGCACCCTCGCGTTCTCGGTCTGCATTTGTATCACTATCGTGTTCTTCGACGTGAGCAAGTTGGGTTTATTCTTGTCGCGGTATCTCGTAGTACTGTTTTGTTTTTTGCTGTGCCTTTTGATGAACATCGTGTTATTCATCATCAATTACCAGTTATGATTATATATTTGAATATGCTTGTCGTTAGACGCCACCTTATTAGGACTAGGGGTTTTTGGGGACATTGCAACCCGTGTGTTATTTTTCGCATTTCGCAAATCTTGTATATCTCGTCCGTATTTTCAACTTATCTCTCTTTCTTT
>JABUQX010026716.1:0-33434 GCA_015478945.1 Trachelipus rathkii | reverse complement strand
TGTCTGACAAGACCTACCTTTTCTGAAACCGTTGCTGGGAGTCATACATACCTCTGATTTATCTTCATAAATATTTTCTCTATATATATCTTGACGCTCCTTATTCCAGAACCTTTACAACCAGAAATGCTAAGCTAACTGGCCTTTAATTTCCCAAATCTTCTTACTACCATGCTTATATAATAGCACAACTATATGTGTTTTTTCCAGGTATCTGGTACCTCAACCGAAATGTTATAGAATTGCTTAAAAAATATACAAAATTACAGGTGCGCTTTGCAATGATGATACTACCTCTTTCAGAATTCTACTCATATATCCCATCAGGCCCGGCAGCCTTTACTTGGATCAAGTATGGTATCTAATAAAACGTATATCTTTTTACGTTTCAAATTCAAATTCTGTAAGTCTATTTGTCTACATGCATACAAGAAACTATTAGTATCCAAACATATTAATCCTAATCTTCTCCTCTGTAACAACACTGAAGCAAAATAAGCCATTGAAAATGTTGACCAATCCTTATCTGAACACTGACTAAATTTTTCATTCATTTTAATTGGACCAATTGTGCCCTAATCTTTACTTTTTAATTTATTAAGCTAAAAAACTTCTTCGGGTCTTATTACTATTCTTTGCTAAATTAATTTCTGCCCTCTCTCTTTGCCTTTCTATTGATTGACTTGTTAAGTTCGTTTCTATTTTTCCTAATAATTTTCTAAAGTCTCTTCCTGAACATACTACCATTGAATATTTTAAAACATCACGCTTTGTCATTAATTTTCTCTTATCTCTCTATTCCCCCAAACAGGTTTTCTCTTCGCCCCCTAATTGGTTTATTTTAAAACATACTGACTGAATTATTCATTAAAATTTGCTAAATGTTCCCACCATGCATAAAAACAGTTATTGTCTATTAAAACTCTTTTATTCCCAGTCAGTAATACTTAAGCATGTCTTGTAATTGGTTAAAATCACCATTTCGGAAATCTTAAGATCCTTTCCTTAATAACTTGCAATTTGGGGCCCAGATATCACATTATATTAAATTCTATTATTATTTGGCCACTTAAGTCCTAAATTCTCCTCAACTCTGACCTCATCATACACTTTCATTGTTAGTTTAATATGAAGTCTAATATTGCATCGTGTCTTGTGGGTTCAATGGACCAATCTGGCTCAAAACAGTTATCTAGTATACAATTTATAAATATATGAATACTTATGGTCCGTTATTTAGAGACAAGGAACAATTGTAAATGCCAGGAAATTATAAACATCACCCAGTATATGACTATGACTTTTTCTTTGACTTGTGGCATACTGTCTCAATTTTCTTACAATTTTCTGAGTCTAAATTCTTGACTCTGGCCTCGGGAGGTTAATTCTCAATTTACCCCTATTCTACTATGATTCTACTTGAACATTAAAGGATATCTACCATACCAGATTCGATATCATTTGATTTAGTTTTAAAAGGATAAGCCATTAACACAGACTGAATATTGCTTTTAATATTAAGCGCCACACCCCACCCTTCTTTACATAAAGCGTTGGTATAAATTAAAGGAATATCCATCTATTTTCATATTCCTGAACGGAGTCTCCAAATAATTCTTAACCCATGCCTCAGTTATGCAATAATGTCAAGATTCTCATTTTATGATTTAACTAAATAACAAAAAAGCTCATCTTTTTTATTTCTAGGTACTGAAAATATTAGCAACATATTGATATTTACGAAAATGCTGCTATTTTTATTGCTATCATCTTATTATGAACCTGTAAGCAACAACTAGGTTTTATTATATCACCATATTACTGTT
Organism: Trachelipus rathkii; assembly: GCA_015478945.1. Lineage (NCBI taxonomy): Eukaryota > Metazoa > Arthropoda > Malacostraca > Isopoda > Trachelipodidae > Trachelipus > Trachelipus rathkii. The sequence continues at coordinate 31,608 of JABUQX010026716.1, read as the reverse complement.
TACTGATTGATATTATTCGATCCAGTTATTAGCCCATCACCCCAAACTTTACCTGCTGCTTTGAAATAAACAAGTCTCCAAACTGGTACTGAAAGTTGCAGCTCATTACCAAATGTGAACTCCATCTGCTGCAGAAAGATCTTTATCCAGAAATTCTCTCCACAAATCCAAAACTAATATTTCTGAAAAACATAAAAATTCTAAATTGAAAATTCAAAGCTTAAAGCCTACTCCCCCATCCTGACCTGACCTAACCTAGTTAAAATTCCAGAAATCATTCACCTTCTCCATTAGCTATTCATCTTCTGAATCAATTTTCTCCTATAATCTGCTATTAATTTTTCATCGGACCTTCTATGTCCTATATCATTTCTATACCTACATGCACAATCACATCTGACTCATTAACCATTTGTAGAATCAATCTCTCTCTCTATCCTATCCACGATATCACTCACTCTGGCACCTGGATAATACCTCAATCATTTCTTTTTATTCTTATTTTTGAAAAGTCCTTATCTAGGTATGTATCATAGAGTTTCCAATTAGCAATGATCAGTTTCCCTTTAGGAAAAATAAACTTTACCATTGGCACTCACTGATCCCTTTCCATTCTGGAAGACAGTTTCGGGAATCTGTTACTGTCAGGTCCAGGCTGATGTGTGACTTTCGAGAATCTCATCTTTAAACATTATTTCAAATTCCTAAACTCTATATTCATCTGAACCTATTTTTCAAACTACTTTATCCTTTATCCCCCTTCAGTCTTCCAGCATAGAGTGAAATTCACTATTCTGGTTACCCCTATATCCGCTTCCTCCTCGCCCTCAGCATCCCTATTAACTTCCCTCCTTTCTCAACTCAAATACTTCTTCTTTCAATCCTTTCATATTTTCACTCAGTCATGCAATCTCCTTCCTTACCACGACATATGTAAATTTAAACAATATTAACTTGTTTAAATGGATATAGTTTTTTCTTTTAGGCTTTGTGTATACTATGTAACTGTAGTTGTTAAATTGTAGGTACAAGGTAGTAAAGTTGAAAATAATTTAAAGTTGTATGCTCTGTGTGATAACTGTGGGACTGTGAGAGATGAATATGTGAATAGCTGCCCTACTTGTGTTGTGAATGCAGAGAATGTGTTGCTAAGGAAGGAGATTGCAAGACTGAGTGAAAATATGAATGAATTGGAATGAATTGAATGTTAGATGAATTGAGTTTGAGAAAGAGGAACAATTCCGGAAAATAAGTTAGTAGGGATGTTGAGGCCAGGAGGGAGCGGGATATAGGGGTAGACAGGAATAGTGATTCACCTCAAATACTTCTTCTTTCAATCCATTCATATTTTCACTCAGTCTTGCAATCTCCTTCCTTAACCACACATATATAAGCTTGTTAAAAATATTAACTTGTTTTAAAGATATTAGTTTATTTCTTTTTAGGCTTTTTTAGCGATATTTAAACTGTAGGTGGTAAATTGAAGGTACAAGGGGTAGTAAAGTTGATAATAATTTAATGTATAATGAAGTTGTTAAATGTGTGGGACTGTGAGAGGTGATATGTGAATAGCTGCCCTGCCTTGTGTTGGGATGCAAGAGAATGTGTTGCTAAGGAAGGAGATTGCAAGACTAAGGAGGGAAGTGTCAAGAAAAAAGTTAGTAGGGATGTTGAGGCCAGGAGGGAGCGGGATATAGTGGGTAGACAGGAATAGTGATTCACCTAGGCAGGAAGATTCGAGGAGGGAACAAAGGAGGTAAAGTAGTTGAAAATAGGTCTGCAGATGAATATAGAGTTGTAGGAATTTGAAATAATTAGTTTAAAGATGAGGATCTTGAAAGTCAATCAGCCTGTTACCTGCAGTAACAGGTTCGACTGTCTTCCAGATGGGAAGGGATCAGAGAGTGCCAATGGCTCCATTTGGGTTTGCTCCCTCCCCTATTTCATTCACTTTAATCACGTATTCATTGCATCTCAGTACCCCTAGATTTGACTTTTCAAAATAAGAATAAAAAGAAATGATTGAGAGTATGTTATCCAGGTGCCAGAGTGAGTGATATCGTGGACTAGGAATAGATTTAGAGAGATTGATTCTCAAATGTTGATTCGATGTGGATTGTGGCAGTGGCGTCAAATGACTATAGGACATAGAAGTCAAGAAGATTAATAGCAGATTATAGGAGATTGATTCAGAAGATGAAAGCTAGTGGAAGAAGGTGCATGATTTCTGGGATTTTACCTAGGTTAGGTGCAGGTCAGGAATGGGGGAGTAGGGCTTTAGGTGTAAATGAAAGGATTAGGAATTTATGTTTTTCAGAAAATATTAGGTTTTTGGATTTGTGGAGAGACTTTCTGGATAAAGATCTTTTTGCAGCAGATGGAGTTCGCTTGAGTCGTAAAGATGTTGGGCTTTTCAGCACCAGTTTGGAGAATTGTTTAGCAAAAACACTAGGTAAAGTTGGGGGTGATGGGCTAAATCTGGATATGAATAATAGCAATGGTAGTAATAGTGGTGATATAAACAAAACTAATGTTGTTACAGGTTCAAATAAGGATGATAGCAATAAAAATAGCAGCATTTCGAATATCAAATGCTTTTACATAAATGCTCATAGCCTTAGAACACTGAAAGTACTTTCTCTAGTGTTGTAAGATGTTCATCAAAGGATCTGCCCAGGACGATGATATCATCTAAATATACCATTACTTGGTTCCAAGGTAAGCCCACCAAAGCTATCATCATGCCTTCCTGGAAAGTGGCAGGGCCATTTTTGACACTGAAGGGCATCTTCAGGTATTCATACTGGCCAAAAGGTGTTGAGAAAGCAGTTTTTTCGACACTATCAGGATCCATGGCAACCTGATAATATCCTTTTACAAGATCTATAGTTGTAAAATATGCAGTCCTGTGCATGTTATAGATCATGTCTACAAGGTTTGGTAGTGGAATTGAATCCCCTTTGGTCACACTATTCAACTTCCTGTAGTCTATACAAAGTCATAAAGACCCATCAGGTTTTCTCACAGGGACTACCGGAGCTGAATATGGAGACTTGCTAGGGCGTATTATATTTCCTTCCAAGAGGTCAGCACATTCCTTCTCAATTTCTTGGGCAATTGGACCTTGAAATCTCCTTACTGGAATATGGACAGGTTTATCTGTCTCCAGTTCAATTGTATGCATTATATTGGATGCAATTCCTACATCATTATCTCCAGCACTTAAAACTGTTGGATGCTTCAGGAACACCCGGATGAGCTGTTCCTTTTGATTAGCTGTTATTGAAAGATCTTCTAACTGAAACTCTGAATTCATCTTTCCCACATACCAATATTCTACTGGGTCTGCAATAGAGAAATCAGGGGTACCCTGATTTATAGATACTAATGAATCATAAAAAAACTTGGTTTTAATCTTTACTAAAGCAAATTGGTAAAAGTAAAGACTATTCATTATAATTATTATTGAAAATTGCCATCTGTGGATTATCTAATCTAAGATAAAAAATCCCAGGTACTATATAACCCCTTGAGTGTTCTACTCCCTGAAATTCAACTAAAGAATGACACCTATCTATATTTAGATAAGGGACTCTAATTGGTATCATTTTACATTGGTGGGGCTTTATAACTACTGATTCTGGTACTATACAATTGTAGAAAGGTATAATAGAACTGATGTCCTTACCTACAGTGGTAAGTTTATTATTTGTTCTATGTACTAGCTCACGTCGGGTTAGATCAGGGAGGAGATTGTTCTCCTTTAAGGTAACAGCACCTAACACTACCTGATGTGTCATAAATTCTACAGGTACTATAAAGAACATAATAGGTTTAGTGACAAAGCCACTATCTAGAATAATAGTTTCTCTATAAAGTGTTCAATTTTGGTTTTTGGACTAGGCCCAAATCCTTTAATAGCCTTGACTTCTACAGAAGGCTGTAATGGTACATCTTTCAAATATGTTTGGAGAACATTTTCGTTTAGTAAACTTACCCCTGCTCCAGTGTCTACCATGCAGTCAACAGACCATTAACAGTCAGGGTCTAATGATACTTCAATTATTAAAAGATCTACGTCGGCTTGACATAGGTTTATTTCTATATTAGGAACATTCTTATCTTGTAACTTTTCTGTAAATATTTTATTATTTGTATTAAAATTATTTTCCAAATGTGTTTTAATTAATGTTTCAGACTCAATTTCATTGTCATGGGTTTTTACATAATAGGGATGAGCCACTGGTTTTATTGGGTAATTTGTATTCCCCACAGTGTGACTCTTCACTGCAGAGCTTAAAAGTTTTCCGAATCTCCAGGACATTTGTCCTCGTCATGGGATTCGCCACAAATATCACAATTTTCAATATAACGCACCTTTGCCTTCACACCTTGAGCAACCCAAGGAGCATTGGATTGTCCTGAATTGTTATATGTGTGGCTTCGAAAAATCTAAATTTCTTTGAGGTAATGATGTAATGTTATTACTATTTGGCCGAGAGTCATTCTCCTTAGCGGCTAACATGTCAAAGTTGGAGTTCCTGATATCCTGACTATGATTCCGATTCAGATAATCCTGACTCAATTCCCTGCCTTGAGTGCTATTCCGATTCTCCTGATTAAAATTCTGATTTTGATTCTGATTCCAACTTTCTTGATTACTTTGCAATTTTTTACTTTGATTCTCAATTCCCTGATTTGGATTCTGATTCTGGTTCCACTTCACATTTTTATTATCCGAATTCCAATTTGAATCTCTCCGATTTGGACTACGAGAATTGCATTGAATTCCTAAATGTGCCCCTTTACAAAAAGGACAAGTTGGCTTCTGTGCATTCCCAAGGGTTCTAGAGGCATTATTTTATGTCAAAGACGTTATCTAAACCCAAGTAAACCTTTTACAATAACTACAAATCCCAAGAGCTTTGTAGCATTCATCTATAAGGTGACCTATTCTACCACAGTAGTCACAATACTTTTCTTGATAATCTGCATTCAACTGATCCCTGGAATTATTCACTATTCTGGAAAAAGTTGTTGGTACCTTTGGTTGTTTCTGAGGTGCTCCTATTTGTGACTTTCTATTCCCATTCAAAGGTGGATTTCTTTCTTTCCCCTGAAGTATGTCACTCCAAGTAGCTTGTGGGGCAACCGCATCTATTTGAATAACTTCAATATCGTCATTCTGAGATCGTGATTCTCTATAAGGTTGATAGGTATCCCTTGATCTTTCCTGTCTTGCATTCTGTTCAAAATCGTTGCTATACTTTGCTAAATCTCTGTTATAACAGTCAGCAAGCTCTATTAATTTTTCCCATGATACCTTTTCCTGTGTCCCAGTTTCATTTTGAGTAATATACTCTTGAAGTTTTTCCTGTACCGAGATTGGTAAACTCGATAAAAATGCTGTCCGCAATGTATCATGCTCTCGCATATTAATACCAGGAAAAACTTTAGAAGCTAACTGCTCCAAGTGTAAGGCAAACATGTGAATGTCCTCAGTATGCTGACGTCGAGCTGAATAAAAAGTTTTCAATTTATTTTTATTTTTCCTTTTCTCCTCATGTTGGTACCATTTCATGAGAGAATCTTTGACTCCAGAATACATAGAAATATTTTATTACTGTATTTAATTTAAGAAATTTTTCTGAAAGATATTTCTCCATCAAGATCAACCACTGATTCTGCGCATGTGGATATCGGCAAGAACAGTATTCCTCAAAATGTTTGAAAAACTTATTTAGATCATGTTCATTTTCATAACTAAATATTTTTGGCTCTACAATTTTGGGTTTCTGAGAATTGTTGATCAAGATCGTTAATAGGGAAACAGTTTGTGTCAAAACAGTTAATTGTTTTTTGTATGACGTCAAACTGAGATTCAGTAAACACAGGTGATGGCGTGGACTGGATTTCCCTGATTAAATCTTCTTGAAAAGGGCATCAGCTTATAGGTTCCCCCCATAGGGTTTGGAAATGCTGTACTTGTTGGGGTCGTTGCAGTGTGAGTGTAAATCATACTCGATTGTTTAGGATGTATAGATCCATCTGGCGGAAAAGACACTATATCCGTTCTGGTGTTTGGTGATTGACTCATGACCACGTTATGGGTTTGGGACATGAGGATTTCCTCTCTGGTAAACTCTATCAGCAAATCTATCAAACTCTCTACTTTAGGGGCAGACGGTTTAGGTCTACTGATGCCCTCGGCTGCTACCCCATTTATTACACTCACTCTTGCCTCCAATTTCTGGCTAAGCCCGTTCATTTGTGTATTCATGTTACCTAGGATCTCTTGTACAGCCTCTGCTGACACCATGCCTTCTGAGGCAATTTCAGGACTCACTAACTCTAACTATACTTTCATCTACTCCTCTGGGGTCTCCACAGGGATATCTACATTAGCTAATATTCATCCAAATCTTTGGTCTCCCAAGTTCTTGACATGGCTGATTTCAAAATCATTTCCGCGTAGTATGGTGCACATATATATTAACTGAAAATCTGACAAATACAAACAAATACCCCTATCGATTTGATATAGGACTAATTATGCAACAGAAACTCTTTATATATATTACTATATAAAATGTTTTCCCAATTATATATATATTAGCAATGCATTATTTTTCTCCTTTTATTTCAAAGATGAAAAAAAAAATACTTTAACACACAATGTATGCAAAGTACTACTTTAGCACTCTGAACAATTTAATATAATAAATGAAGGTGAAGAGACAGATATAGAATTTGGAATAGTTAAGGCTAGAGGAAAGGTGTGTTTTTTTTTTTTTTTGACGTTGGTCAACAAAGACCTTTCTCTTTTTCCACTTTGGAAACTATTATATGCTGCCCCTACTTCTTTCTGATATATATTTGCACTGGAGCTATTACCACGCCTGACAAGGAGTCCCTGTTTGGGGGCTAGTTTAATGGAGAGTGGGGAAATGGGATACAACAGTTTAGGATTAAATGCGTAGGGAAGTATTATATTGTAGGTATGTGTTCTGGGCTACCCGACAGGTCTTCCTATCTATTGCTCCACCTCCTCTCTTAAATAAACACAACTTTTTATATCCAACTTACTTTTAGTCTTCTGGCCTTTTCTAATGGCCGGATCCAGGAAAGTGGACTCCTTGTAAGCGCACAATTGTTTGGCTCCTGAATCTTTCTTCTGAATACGATGATTTCCAAATAATCCCTATTCTCAGGGATGTTGATACACTACTCTATTACAATTTTTATTTTTATATAAACTTACCAAAATTTTTTTTTATTTACAAACGTTATTGGTATATGAATTACTTAGGCAGGTTCTATCTTAACTATTAGTATTTCCAGATTCTACCTAGTCATGCTTCATCTCAAGTCTCAACTATTCGTTTTCCGGATTTCACAAAATCTGTAATTCCCTTCAAAAGAGTGGATAGATATGAGAAGTGGGTTTTTAGGAATTACGTGTAATTGTGGGGTTAGTAAGGAAGAAGAAAAGTGAGTGAAAAGTGTACAGCTATAACAATTAGGGTTGCTTATCTGTTAAATTCTTTCTCCTCCTTTCTTCAATCAATTCTCTTCTGGTTAATATTCAACCACGTCAGACAAAGTTTGGAAAACAATCACGAACAAGAATCAAGAATTAAAACCCTGGAAAGAATATACATTGAATTAATGCAATGCAATGTATATGCCTTGCAGGATGAATTGAAATTAAAAACATTTACTCCTTCAGACTTTCAAAATTATTTGATTTGAATAATGTAATTATCCCCTCAGTTTAGGTAAGACTTACTTTTATAATATATTCAAAACATGAAGTCTTAATTTATCATATCATTTCAAAACCTTACATTCATTCAGCTTTTATTCAATTAAACAAATTCCCAATTACCTATTAATGAGGGTTTTGTTGTATATTTCTGTAAATTCCTCTCTACAGTTTCTTGAAGTTGGTTCTACAGTAAGTATAATTCTTGATCTATTGTTATTAATTATTATTTCTCCAGTGATAATTGTCAAAACTTATTCTTCTCATAGCCTATATCCTTGACAATTTCCATAAGTTTTTATAAGCACTATAAAGAAATGCTACTTAAAAATTATAAACCATTAGGTGTTATATCATTAAAGTCCCTCTCAAATCTGCAATTATAAAAACAACTGTAGTACCATGAAAATTTCCAACAGAAAAATATACATAAAAAAATTATTGCTTAATACGAAAGGGGACTCAAGTCTCACTTTCACCGTACTGGCGATTAGAATGAGTTTCCAGATGATCTAAGAAGTGAGTTGAGAAGGATTTCAAAGATCTTAGATAGAATACAAGTGAGAGCTATAGGGGGATAGTTAGAATTATCAGAGCGACTTCCTTTTTTCGGAATAGGTTGGACATGTGGGAGCTTCCAACACTGAGGGAAAAGCTAGAACTCAGACAGAATATATATATATATATACGGTATATATATCCGGTATATATATATATATTATATATATATTATATATTTATATATAAAATATACATAAAGAATATATTAATATATATTATATATAATATATATATATTAATATATAATATATATATATATATATATAGTATATATATATATACTAGATATATATCATTAGGATAGAGGATAGCCGGATACCGGATATCCGGCTGGAGTTAAAACGGATACCAGATATCCAGCAGTCTGGTTATATTGCGTTGGGTTGGGTGACTGAATAAAAAAAAAAAATTTTTTTTTTACTCATTAAAATGTACGCCGGTAGTACTACAAGTTTTATTTAGATTATCTTTAATTTAGAGAGTTTTATATTCGTAAAAAAAATAATATATCGAGTATAAAATGTAATTTAAAATAGAATTCACTTTAAAAATGTGAGTTTTTAACTTAATAAATAAAAAAGTTATGGACAGATTTTTAAATTATTTTTTCAGTGTTACAGTTGAGATAAAGAAATTTTTAACTTGGGCAAAGTAAATTTTTGTTCCAAACAGTGCGTAGTGGTTAACTCTCTGACTTTCTAACTATCGCCCGATTGTTCACCCCTTTCATAAAATTTGATTCGAGGGGTGATTGGCCCACCTTGTATATTTCCTTATTTTATGTAGCCCTTATTAATTTATTACATATAGCTAATTTAAATTATAATAAAACCGTTAATTAAATTTTAAGTAAAAATTCAAAATAAAAAATAAAAATTCTTATCTTAAAATTTGAATTCAAAAAAAGTGTCAAAATTTTGTCCACGGAATGAGTTATTTGTAGAATAGTTTTTATTCTTATTTTTATATTATCTTTAATTGAAATTTATTTACTAATTACTAATTTTATATAAACAAAATTAATATATTTAAGTAAAATTAAAATATAAAATAGAATTTTATATATAAAAGAGGAATTTAAAAAGACGGCCAAATTCACCCACAATTGGTTGGTCCTATTCACTGTTGTAAAACGTCGTTACGCGTTATCTGATTTTTTTTCTTCCCTTTAAAATTTACATTTGAGAGCATAATCATCAATTCTATAATTTTCATAGTTCCCCATACTTTCTAGTGTAGAATTTATTGCTCTTTCGAATGGTCTGGTTATTTTTAACATACGTGAAATATTTTATTCACAATATTACAGGGGGATACAGGGGAGGGGTATGAATTTTGTTAAGTCATAAATGAAAAATTTCTGACAACCTTTTTATTTATCATTTTATCTAATCCTTATTAGCAGGTATTGTTTGGGAAGATACACATTTTTTGTAAATAAATTTGTTTGTTTAGTTCATGCAACTTTGCCGTGCGTGTGCATGGGAAAAATTCTAAATATTTTCAAAAGTTATCCCCATATGCAGCGGCAAACCCCTTTAATTTACAAACATTTTATCTTAAGATGAAGAATGAAACTTGTCTAGTAGTATATGATCTAAAAAAAGTTTCGTATTGATTGAACGAAAAATTAAAAAATTTTATCATGCATTTTCTTTTCTTAAAGCAAAAAAAAAAAAAAAAAAAAAAAAATTGGAACTGGTTGGCGATGTAACTTTTTTAATAATTTAATGCAGTGATGACAATTCAAAAAAGTTTCTGTACCTCTACAAGATATGGGATGTATCTATTCTGATCTATTTTTTATTGCCAAACAGTTTGCCGCTGATCACGAGGAAAACCTTCGAAGTTTCCCATGAGCAGCGACAAATTTGTTGGGTATACAAAAAATTTCTCTAAACAAAAATGTCTACCCTATCCCCAATTAATATACGCTTCTGCAAATTTTCAAACTGATCGTATTAAATTAATAATTACGTTTTATGATTTTTTTAATTTTTGAGTTGCCTTAATTTTTTTTTTAAATATTTGGTGTCACGCAACATATTTTATTATTCATCTTGATAATGAATGAAATTTTATCGGCTTTATAACCGACGAATATGGCACATCTTTATTTTAGATAAATCTTTCTGTTCAGCCCTATGGATTTGCTGCTTCTCGCAGGAAAATCTTTTATAAAATTTATTAAGATTTTCTCAGTGAAAAAAAAATAAAGGGAAACGTATTACAAAAATTTATCTTTAATACACAATATGTGTCTCCTTTCTAATTATATATGCTCTGAAAGTTTCGTTATTAAATCGGGATATAATAATAAAAAAGTCTATTACTTTTTTTTCTTTTATGCCAAAAAAAAAGAAAAAAAAAGAAAAATTCCAATAAATTGATGGCACATATAACATTTTTGGCGCAAGGAAAGATTAAATTTTTTACAACTGTGTGCGGCTTTTTTTAACAGCACATATTTTTCATTTATATAAATTTGTTGTAAACCCAACGGTTTTGCCACTGCTCACAAGCTTATCAACCTTTCTTGGACATTTTTTACTAAAAAAAACTTTTTTTACATTGAGCTGCTATCTCGGGTATAACAAAAAAATCCAACACTATTTTTTATTTTTATCTTTTTGTTTTCAATTTTGTATGCATTAACTACACTTTTTTGATGTTTGATTCTGGCATAATATAAAAAACATTTTGGATTATTTCATAAAAACTTTAGTTATGGAAAAAAAATGTTGAGATTTAGCAAAAAATCTAATAAAAATTTTTTTCTCTATATCAGTTGCACTATTGTGAGTTATTTCATAAAACATATGCCTCTGGCAAGTATTTCAGTGAAATCCGGTTTTGCAAAAAATCTTTTGTAGTTCAGCGGATAATTCAATTTAAAAATTGCTGATTAAAATTGTTAAAAATAATGTGTATAGATTTGGGGAAGAAATTACAACAAATCTGGAAACATTCTGTGTGTGTGAAGGTTTGAGATACGTCAGCGCAAAACAATTAGAGTAGTATGTAGCATATTGAGATCTTCCTCTTTTCGGAGGTGTGTAAAATGATGGTCTATTGGGAGTTTATTGCAAAAGTAAACGATTTACAGATATAGGTGATGTTATAGGTTCTATATGTCTGCGCAGTCGGCCGTGCAGGACAAGTTCCTCAATGTTGAAGTTATGTAGAGGCATTTTAGAAGCTGGAACAAGTGTCTGGAGTTTAAAATTATAATAATGTTGGATGGAAAAGGGAACGCATTGATGCACAGAGCTGCTCGACGAGATGAGTAAGTTAATGAATTGGCAGGGTAGGTGGCTGGGTACAAGTTTGAGAAAGTGCTCTATTAATGATGTGGCTATTATGTATAAGAGGAACTCAAGTCTTGTGAGAAATAGCCATCTAGATGATTGATTTAGAATACTCCTTAATATATGAAGATATATTTTTGCTTAGTGTGTTACTCTGTGTGTGTAATATGCATTTAGTTGTGCATGATAAGATCAAAGTTAATCAGAATGTGTTCAGGGTCTTGTAATCTTTATTCTTGAGGAGAAAAAGTAAGATTAGGTGTGATCGCCAAAAGATGTAATTGATTAAATGATGTAGTGTTATGGTAATAGTGAGTGGGTGTGACGAGTTTGATATCGCATAAGAAAGTGGGGAGTCAATCGAATCCACCGCAGAGCCACTAGATGGACAAGTACGTTGAGAGATTGTATTATCCATGGGGGGAAAAGGATGGATGATAGTCGGTTTGATAAGCGGATTTTTCTGATGTTTATGAAAAAATTCTCAAAAAAATAAGTTCAAATATAGATAACTATATTTACAATTTTATATCTAAAATTTATATTATATATATATATATGGGCCAGGGGATCAATTGTTCTGTATTCTAAAAAAAAAAAAACACTATATCTACATAAAACTTGAATACATTTTTTGAATTCATGTGTAATTGTAATGCTAGTGAATGAGCACCTCCCCGGCGGGCCCCAAAAAAATACGAAAGGTTGAGGCTGCTGAATAATTAGTTAATTTTGAAGTAAAGTAACTCCGAAAAGGATTGCAAAGGTTGTGACGTTTCCAAGAACATTAATTTAGGAACCATAAACCGCCCAGTAAAGAAAATAACGCAAACTGGGTAGTATTGTTTTGTGTATTACCGTTCCTTAGGTTATTACTGACCTGAATGCTTTTCATTGACGTACATCATACTATATTTAAATAATATATAAAATTTCTATTTACGTGCAAAAATAGTTTTGTGAGAAACCTTATTATATAGTCTCTTTTTTTTCACTCAAAACTCTCGTTATGTATTTTGCGAGTTGCAAGTAATATTCGTCAAGAAGATAGATATTATTTCAAAAACAAATACATCTAATGATATTTTAAAAAATTTTACACGAAAAATATTTTAAGAAATATATTTTCCTTCTTCATCTATCTTCTTCTTGTATGTCCGAGCATCGCAGCTTCTGCTAAAAATTAATTTTGATCTCGCTGTGCTAATTACAAAGTATTTCTCTCACCGAGTGTGTGTGTGTGTGTGTGTGTGTGTGGTGTGTGTGTTGTGTGTTGTTGTGTCTGTGTGTTTGTTACTACTGCGGGTGTTTGCATTTACATTGAAAAGAAAATATTGGGGCGCACTCGTTTTTATGACTGTGATTGGTTGTTGTTAGATGGGAGAATGATTAAATTTGGTGTGATTAATCCGCGGAGAATTGTATGTACATGAATAGCTATATTTTATGACTTGATATATTTTTTATCAATTTTCTTATATTTATTTATTTCTCATTTTCCTCCAATTACATACTGTGTCGCCTGATATTTGCATAATATGTATTGATCAGTTTTTATGGTTATTAATTTCGAACTCAGGGACAGACTTTATTGTGAAGAGATTGACCACGAATTAATATATCTTAAATAATCACACTACTCTATAGATTATGTTTCTCAGGATACCTAAATTATATTATCGAGTATTATTTATATAATTAAAATATATATATTTCGGCATAATAATAAGGATTCTTTTTATGCATTAATAATAAATATATATAAAATATAATAATAAATAACCAATAATATGTATATAATAATATATATATATATTATATATATATATATATAATATTATATAGTAATTAATAATAAAAATTATTTTTTATTATATTTTAAATATAATACTATATATAATATTATATATTCACAGAGTTTATCGAGGGTGGGCGGGATTCTGAGCACACTTGACGGAGAAAAAATAACTCCACAGGAACACCCCCAAATCTGACTGAAAATTACTATGTAATCTGCTTTAAAATGTTATTGAATGAAGATGTGATACCTTTTAATGGTCTTACCAGAACACCCCTCGCTTCGCTCGCTCGGTTTGCTTTCTCTCCGCAGTGATAGGTAGGCAAGCTATACGAATGGAATGCTATATGTTAGATGTCGATCTCAGAAACGCAGTTCTCAGTGGAATCGAATCTGAAAAAAAAAAATTACAACTTAACCAATCAGAAACAGCGGATTTCTTAAACCACTTATTCGAAATAAGAGATTGACTATCAAACATCTTTTATATGTACACATTCCTTTATTTGTCCTAAAAGAAAACTGTAGGCATGCTCACATTCAAATTTCACAATGCCCCATTTATTAGTATTTTTAATATGTTTACACCTACATGATTCATTTACAGTTCTTAGTATTAACGGCGGAAACAACAGTTTTATATGGCTATTTCTAGGATTCTACGTATAGATATAATTAAAATTTCCTTTTTTGCAATTATTTTGACTCTAGCTATCTTTAAGCACTACAGGATATGAATATCAGAATTCCCATTGTTCCTATGTATATTCCTACATCTATCCCATACCCGACGCACATATATCTACAAATCAAGTTGATTCCTACCAATGTGGAAATCACGGGATATGGGACTATATAAATAGCCTTCAAGACCTCTCATGACCACTTGGAGCTTCTCTTTGCTGCAGAGACACTCCATTATTTTCTTTCGTCTGATATACCCATATCCGCAGTGGATTTCTGACTGGCTGTGTCAGGAATGTTGTTGAACATAACAAGCACGGAAAAATTTCCGTAGTATGAAACCCACCGCTATTATTGTCACCAAGAGAGGTTATCTTGGCTCGTCTTTGCATAGAAAATGTAGCTCTTACGTCAATCACATGTCCAAGGATTCTCCCCGTTCGCGTACTTGTGTAGGTTATATACAGCTTCGATTCGAGATGTGCTCAGAAAGGTTTAACTGTTGTCATCTTTCTGTAGTAGATTTTCCCCTTATTCTACTCGTAGAATCCCGGATGAGTCACTACGATATATCTTACCCGATTCGCCATCCTCCAAGATATAAATATCTTACAAAATATTTAAGAATTTATTTCTGTGCCATTTCTACATGTTTTCTCTTAGAGGTCCTACTCTAGACGCCCTTCGTCTCAGCATCGTCGCACTCAAATAAACAGTAATGACCTCTGTAATATCCTCTCAATATAATTATTATTATTTAGTTACCAACTAATACTATTACACACTGATAGGACAAAAAAATTTCCATAAATGGCAACTACTGCTTAAACATTTGCTTTTCTAAAAGAGGTAAAAAGACATTTTTTATTATTATACTGACAAGTAACTGAACTACCTAATATGAAACCATTAACGGTCATGAAAGTGACAGCTTTATCAATAAGATCTTTATCAATAAGACACCGTCAATTTTTTTTCTTTTTTTTAAAATAGATTTTACTTTGTTGTTGTAGGTATTATTCTTAATATAGATTGTTTTCAGATATCTAATGTAGGTATTAACTCTATCTTGATTGTCTATAGATATATATATATATAGTATACCCGTTATTAGGGCTATTCGAGGTTTTGAGGTCAGTAGTATCTATGGATGTTACTCTATTGAGTTGTTGTTTGTTATCCTATTTGATCTTATATATTTAGAGGCTACATGAGTATTATATTATTTATTCCCTTTGGTTTTTTATATATTATATATTATATATACTTATACGTATATTTATTTTTGTTATATATATACTTATATATGTTATATCTATATATATATAGATTTATTTTTTATATTTTATGAGATGATTATTTATTTTGCCGTATTATATATATATCGGTGTAATAGCTATATTAGGTGAGCGTTATTGTGAGATTTTTTTATATCTACTATATATAATTAATATATCTTTTATATATATGATTAATTACGTATGTATTTTATGTTCGTGCTTTAACTAGGATTACATAGCTTTCTCCGGTGTAGGTCACCTATGAATATTTTGAGTATGGCCCTAGGCGTATACTATCTGACATATTATACTTTCTGTTAGGTTTAGACACCCTTTGCTAGAATTGAATTCTACTAATAGAAAATATTCACTTGCATCATTCTGCTCGAGTTAAGGGTGTTCTTGTATACTGAAATTCCTATTATTTAACATTGGTATTAAAAAATCCTCATTTGCCTAATACTTTAGACTATACTTATTGAGTTATATGTAATCTATTTATTTCAGTAGTTGATTCGAGATTACCGATCTCTGAATATTATTATTAGAGAATTATTATATTATTGATTGAAAATTAATATTTACAATTGTAGGCTTATTGCTAATCTTACCTTAGTGATAAATATTTATTCATTATATTATTATTATTATTTTATATCGAGCATATATTATCTATTATTATTATATATTATATTTATTATTATTATGATTATATATGATGTAGTATAGTTGTGAGTGTCCCGCGCAATAAATGCATTTTCATGAGGCCCACCAACTGAATATAGTCTCTAAAAGTATACTGTCGGCTTTCTCGAACTTTTAATATTTCATGTATTAATTACCTTACTTCTTGGATTATTAGTGTATATATTTAATTTCTATCTGCTGTTTTATTAATTTTTTAGAAATTTTCACTACCACAAATTTACAAAACTATTGGTATAATTTGTTGTGATTGCATATTTATATCTATTTTTATTATTTGATTAGAGCATTAAGTTTATGATAGTTTGCTTTTTATTAATGTAATGGCACTTGTTTGGGTTCCGTATTTAGTACGAGTTGGAATGAGTATATCTCCGCGGCATGCGTCGTGGGGTATAGGAATTGTTGCGTTCTATTACCTGTAATGAGTAGTTTTACGTTGATTGAAGTGTATTTCTTATTTATAAACTGTTTTTATATTTAATCTTACTTTGTGAGATTAATATTGATTGGTTTTGCGTAAATTTTTGTTTTAGACAGTATCAAAACTTTTTATTGTTATTACAACAATTATTTCTTTTTATTCTTGGCTTCTATTTACTCTAATCAATAATTTTATTCCATATATTATTATTATTATTATATTATATGTAGTTTAATTATTTATAATTAAAATTTCATTATTTTCAGATCTATTTTTTATTGCCGTAAAGCGTAAAGCTATTGATTATTTATCTATTTAGATTTAGTTATTATATAATATTATTGTATTATTTATTATATATTATATTATGATTTGTAGTATTTATTGTTATTATTATTTCATTATTATTATCATTTATTTATTATTATTATTTTATATTATCGTTATTATTTGATTAAATATTATCATTACCTTGGATAATTATTTTTTATAGGTGTAAGAGAGACTCACTTCGTTAGTTCATGTGATTATGTATTAGGTTTTATTTTTCATTCGTTTGACTTTATGCTATGTCTGATTTTTTATGAGGGGTGAGTGTTATCTAGTCTAATATATATTATATTATGTTGGGATTTGTTTTTTTTCTGGAGTTAGTATCATAAGGCGCTATTGAAGTATTATAATATTTTGTCTATGTTTTTATTATCTGTATATTTATTATTATTTTGATGTTGTTTATTTTTGAGTATATTAGGGATAGAGATCCTTTATCAAATTTGGTCAGTTGACATAATATTTAAGTTGTTGATGACTTTGTGAAAATGAAATCTCAAAATGAATGAATGTAGTGTCTTCTTAAACACGTTCTATAGTTTTTATATAGTTGCTTTTCTTCGAGAATGTTCTGGGTTTTATGAGTCGATCAGCATTAGCTTATTTTTGACCATCTCTCCCCCCAATCATATCTTTTCTTTGAGTCATGACGGTCAGCTGTTGATAATTGTTCGTGTCCAAGTATTGATGTGGGCCAGTCATATTTTATTGCTTATAAGAGAATAACATAGATCTAAGTGAACTATTAAAAGTCTCAAATACTCTCGGTAAAAAAAAATTTCATATGCCATCTGTGAGGATTTTGTTTCTGTTTTTATAAAAAAAATAATTTTTTGTTGTTATTTATTTAAGTTATTGTTTTTTATGTTTTTTTATTTGGCAATATTGTCTTTATTTTTTTGGTCTTTTAAGTGTATTTTTTTTTTTTTTTTGTAAAAAAATTAAGTATTCATTAATATAATAACACTGTTTTTTCTAAATCCTGGATTTCAAATAGGCTCAATTTAAAAGCTCGAAGTGTAATTATGGTTTTTAGAGGAGCGCGGGGTAATTTGGTTATATTATTATTGATTATTTTGAATTTTTTATTTTCTTTATGCTATTGAAAAATTTATAAATTTACATGTATAATGTTATTCATTGTTTTGGTGATTGAATTTCTAGTGGAGGTTCATATTATTATAAGGGAGTTGATTGGGATGATTAGCCCCAGTTTAGTGTATTGATTCGCCGGGGTTATTTGGTATGGAGTATGACTTTATGCGTCAAATGAGTTATATTATTATTTTATTATATCTTTATCTTATTAGTTAATTATTTTTTTTATTCATTATTATCTATTTATTATTATGAGATTTTTATTTATTTGTGACTTATTATAATGATTTATTTATCACAGCTTTCAACAATTAATGTATCATTTATTTATTATTTAACTTGATACTAAATTAGTATTTGTTGGGCGTGGCTTTTTTTATTGATTTTTATTATTAATATTTATTATTATTTTAGTTCCATTATGATTCTTATTATTAATTTTATTATGATTGTATTATTTTTTAGTTATTTATGGTTCATTTGCTGATTTAAGGATTTTTTATTATGATTCTATTATTTTTTTTTTTTTTTTCCTGTGTGTGTGTTTGTATTTATGTTTATTATATTATTTTTTTTATTTATTATTATTTATTTATTTGAATATACTTTTCTGGTTATTGTACTATTTATTCTCACTCATTTTTTTTTTTTTCTATTATATTTATTTATTTATATTATTATATATATTTATTATTATTATACTTTTATTATTATTATTATTTTTATTATTCATTATTATATTAATATTATATTATTATTTTATTTATTTATTTATTGATTATTTATTCATTATTAATTATTCTTTATGTATTATTATTTCATTATTTATTATTTTATTTATTTTTATTTATTATTATTTAATTTATTTTATTATTTTATTATATTTATTATTATTATGATTTTATTATTATAACTTTATTTAATTAATTGTTTTTTTTTATTATATTTATTATAAATATTATGAACTATAACTATAAATTTATTTATTTTATATAATTAATCATTAATTTATTGTTTTGTTATTCTGTATCTTTTATGAAGATCGATAAAAGTGGATTTATGTACATAAGTATTCTTGGTTTGTGATTCTATATTTTTATTTATCTATTTATTTATTTTTATTTATTATTTATTTTATATTTTATTATTATTATTATTATTATTATTTTTAATTATTATTTATATTTATGATATTAATTTATTATCATATTATATTTATTACAAGATTAGTGTTGAAGTAGTAGTAATAGTAGTATGTTGTAGTATTTAGTTAGTATTTAGTTAGTTAATAAGTTAAAAAACCTTCTAATAACATTATATAATGTAATTATATTTAATATTTTTAATAAATTAATAATCATTCATTTAATTATCATAAACAAACATATAATTGCTAATATTCATTTAAAAATAATAATAATTAATACTTTATATTAATAATTAATAATACAATATGTAAAATAATTTCTTATTATTATATATTGATTATTCGTATTTCTCGTGAATTATCTCATTATTATATTATTATTATTAATTATTAGTATAAATATTATTAGTAGTTAGTAGTATTAGTAGTTAGTATTTTCATAGTATTAGTAATAGTAGTTAGTTAAGCAGTATATTGTAGTAGTAGTATGTAGTAGTAATTCTCATATGCTATGTAATTAGTTAGTTGTAATTCTATTTAATTAAATTTATTTTTATATAATTATTGAGTTATATTGATATTATTATTAATAATTTATTAGATTATGCTATTTCTTATCTTTATAATATTATTGTTTTTTAATTATTATTATTTTTCTTATCATTATATTTTATATTAAGAATTATTATAATTGTGATTTATCCATTTAATTTTTTATTTATTAATTATTTATGTTTTAATTATAAGAGTAATTACATTTATTTTATATATTAATATTATTATTTCATTTGGTTTCTCTCCACTCAGGGGGGAGTGTTGGTTAGGTGAGTTTTTCTTATTTTAGACTACTTTTCATTATATGTATTTTATCTCTTCATATGTTATTTTTTATTTTTCACTTTGTCATCTATTCTTTCTTTTATTAACTACTATATGGCTATGGAAACTACCTTAATTAATGTTGAGTAAAAATACTTTTATTTATTAAAATTTTATTTATTTATGTATTATTATTAATTTCATTTATTATTATTCTATCGTAAATATTTTGGCCATTAAAATGAAATTTGTCGATTACACAATGTATGTATATTACTATTTTATTTTTTATTATTCATTATTTATTATTATTACGATTATTTATATATTCATATTTTTATATTTATTATTATTTATATATTATTATTTATTATTTTATTATATTCATTATTATTATTATTAATCTATTTATAATTATTTTTATTTTATTCTATATTTTTCATTTTATTTTTTTTTTTTTAATTATTATTATTATTTATTTCATTATTTATTTATATTTATTATTTGATATTATCGGTATGTAGTGATATTATTTATATTCTGGGGATTTATTTATCTAGTGGGATTGTTTGATTATTATTATTTATCATTTGGCACTGTTTTAATTGTATTTGGTTGCAGTCGTTTTTTTTCTGTAGTGTAGTGTTTGGTAGTTGTATGTTAGCCTAGTGCAGCGGTTTAATGGTTACGTCTGAGTAAATAAAGCGATTATTAGATAAATTGAGCTATTAATCCCTTTTACTTGTATTCATTTAATTGTGTTGTAAAAGATTTCGTTTGGTTTTGAAAAAAAAAATTTCTTTGCTTGTTCATTATTTATTCAATCTAATAATTATAATTTAGATTTTAGTATATAATATAATAATAATTGTTTAGAGTATATCTTATTTTATATTCTATCATATTTATAAAATGAATATATATAATATATATCGATAAGATAGTTCTTTAAAATAAATATTGATAATACTTTTTAATTTTATTAATATCGTATTTTTCGGTTAAAAATCGAGTTTAAGCGGTTCATATTTATCATATTTTATTATAGATTAGGAATCGGCGGATTATGGCATTATGATAGAGTTGTAGATTATGATAATAAGAATAATAAGACTGTGATAGAATCACATGAATCATCAATTTAAAATAATACAGTTAGAGTTGATAGTTTGAATACAGTGTTCCAATGATATTGATGTGTCCATGTGAATTAGATACTATAATAAGGATGTTACATTAGTGTTGGATGATATCTTTTATTAATAACAATTGAACTTCTATGTTAATAACTCCCTAATTTCTATTATTATATTATTATTATTATTATTATTATGTAATTATTATTATTATTATTATTATTATTTTATTACTTATTATTATATTATTAATTATTATTATTATTATTATTATTATTATTATTATATAAATTTCATATCTGTATATTTCACTATATTATTTATTATTCATATTATTAATTTTATTATTATTGATTATTTTATAATATTATTATTATTACAATAAATTATATTTAATATTATTATTATAGTATTATTATTATTATTATTATTAGTAGTAGTAGTAGTACGTATAGTAAGTAGTAGTAGTAGTAGTAGCTAGTAGTATAGCATATGAGTGTAGTAGTATGTAGTGGGTAGTAAAGTAGTAGTAGTAATAGGTCAGTAGTAGTAGTATTATTATTATTATCAATTGTTATTTTATATTTTATTATTATTAGTATTATTATTTAATATAATTTTATTATTAATAGTAATTATTAAGTTATTATTATTATTAATGTATTGATTAAAATTATTATTTTTATTTTGTATGTATATTGTAAAATACTTTTAAAAAAGTTTTTTTTAATTTCGATATTTTATAATTGATGTCTGTATTTCCCACTAGCGTTATTCATATATATAGTATATATATAAGTTAATTATATATATATTTATTTATAATATATATCATATTATATATATAATATATATTATATTATATAGTACTATATAATATATATATGATATAATATATATATAATATATACCTATATATATAATATATATATATATATATACATATATATATATATATCAGGGCGTCGCCAGCTTCCAACCTAGGGGGCAGCTTAAAATTTAAAAAGCTGACATGATAATAATATATATATATAATATATTATATACGTTTAGTTTATTTTTTTACGTACTTTACTTTGTTGGGGTGTATCTATATAACTTTTTCGTTGAGTGTGATAATATAATTTTTGCTTTCGTTTCCCGTATTTTTATCTCTATAGTAACAGTTTATAGAATCAGTTGTATTATGCTTATTCTTGATATTTTTGTGTTTGTTTTAAATAAACTTTTCTTTAGTGATTTTTTTTTTTAAACTTTAATTTATTTTTTTCTTATGTTTTGCATTGTCTGATATTGTAATCGTTATATTTTAGTTTTCGCAGGGTTGTATTTGCCTTAGCTTATAGTATTTGTTGTTGGTCATTAAGGACAGTAATATGCAAGAGCTAAATACTCAGATGAAACGTTTGAGATGCAGTAGTTTGAAATGTATTTAATTATTTTGTAAAAAGTATTTATTGTTTATAAGAGTTTAAAATCGAGAGATAGATATAGTTCGGGATCTAAATGAGCGAAAAGTATCAAGGCAATATTGAGTCGGAAAATTCATTAAATCACATGAGCAGCTTGATGCAGTCCGCAGCGCAATGGATCAGCTCGCTACAGAGTTGGCATCTCTCGCAGTTTCTTCTCCAGCGATTCCTGTGATCGCAAACTTTACTGCCGATGTGGTTACCTCTCCGCAGCAAATACGCACGACATTGGAAAACCCGAAGTGACTGGTTCCTGTGTACAGCTGTATCGTCATTGGTGCATCGGGTGTGGCTGTCTGTTCACGTGGGGTCCGTCTTAGAGATGAGCCTGATCGTCTGCCAATAGTTTTCTTTGCAGTCTTTTGTTCGGTTGCATTGGTGGGTTGGAGTGTATTTTTGGTGGTTAGTGTAGTTTCGCAGCCAAATTTGATGCCGAATGGCGCATCGGTGATTTGGTCTGAAAATATACGAATCTTACGTTCATGATTTTTGCGGATCTTGCTGTGTCGTGTTTCGCGGATGGATTGGTGCAGAGTGAATTTTTCAACGGCTTGTTTGCGTTTGTACGCGTTTTAAAACAATTCTTCTTCACAAAAGGGTTCAGTCTCCTTAAGCTGCACTCCTTGCGGTAGACAACTCAAGATCCTTTTTTGTTCTTTAACTACTCAGTTTTTCTTGTCCTTTTTTGCCAAAATTTTGTAAGCTCAATACGTTCCTTCTCACTCGTTTCTTTCTCCTATGCCTTCTAAGCTGGTAATATTAATCTCATATGATTTCTATTATTTGCAAATATTCTACTATTTACACTACGCTATTGATTTAGATAACGCTATGCATGTTGGATAAGGATCGAGTAGATATGGTCAATTAGCATTGCAAGGTTTGTTTTTTTTCAGTGTGATAAACTGTAATTCCTATTCTCAATGAAAAAGTTATAAAATGGGCTTCAGATTACGTGCAGTTTCCTCATAGGATTTTCTCTTTCAGAACTTTTATTATCTTCCATCTGGTGCCCGATTTTAGTTCTTTTGTTCTGTTCTCTTTTTTGGAAAGGGGGTTGGTTTGCTGCGGTATCTCTCTTGCCTTCGTCTCCGTATCCTAAATAATCCGTTTGCTAGTACTTCAGCCATCAATGTTCCGCGTTGCTCGGGTCGATTCCGCATGGATGCTTCTTTTAAAAAACACTTAATCGATGATTTTCTTTCACTTTCCTTGTTTTTTTCTCATTGGCTCTTCTCTAGACCCCAATTCTTTTTCCACCATATACTGTTTGATTAATGTCTTGTTGCTCGTCCGACCGGCTTCTTTGTACGTAATTCCTACATCTCCAATCTTTCGGTCTTAGATTGGACGGAGCAAATTTACCCATCTGGCTCCTATGTAATCTTCGCCAGATGTATCTTCGCCGATCCATATCCATTTATTGTCATGCCATTCTATTTATCTGATCTATCTTACATGCCTTGGTCTCTGATATCATTGCCCAATCTGAAAACTGCCTTTTTCTCTGTTGGTCGGTCGTAATTTCTCCTTCATATGAAATTAAGTCTGTTTCTAATTCTTGATCATTCGCTTGCTGACAATGTAAAAAGTCTCCTTAAACACTCTGACTTCGCAATCGCTTGGTTGGTTCGTTCAGAGTGCTTTTTTTTTGTTTCTTGGTTTTCTTTTCTTCTTTTTTCCATCTTTTTCTTCTCTTATGTGTTTCTGTGTCTTTGGTCATTTATTTTCTTCTTCTACTCGCAAAAAAACGTGTTAATGTCCTTTATAGTTCACACAGGTATTGCGGATTTCCTGTGTATTGTGTTCCATATCAATTTAACACTACTAGATTTTGTTTGTCGTAAGAGCCAATGAAAGAACAATGCTTTTTATACTTTTCCATCAATGATTTCTTGGACACCTCTCTTTGCCCCAGATCATCGTACGAAACAGCATCGAAATCCCAAGCCCACGCAGATATGTTCTCGGGATCCATTCAGTTCGTCCGGTCGGTTCGCCATTCTAAATCGTTCAAATGGTCATCTTCTCTGTCAATGTTAATGGTTTTTGTCACAAAGTCGCTTTCAAAGTCTCTACAAATAGAAACATAAATTTCACTTTGTACTTCATCGCACTTATCTTTCTGTCGGAAATAGCGCAACACTATGGAAATCTTTGATTCGCTTTCTCCAGAACATATCAGCCCGTTTCAATTCTGCTAGTAAGTCTAATAAAACGTTTCACGCTTCTTCTTCTCCTCTTATCCTTGATTTCATAACCGATCTGTCTTGTCCTTTTATAGTAAGAATGATCTCTCTATTTATGAATTCTGTATTAATGTTTAATTGTACTTGGAAATTTCTTTCTTCCCTTTCAAAAATGGCTTTTCAAATGACTAATCTCCGGCACCTTATTTTCGTAAGCGACCAACCGGATCTGTTCTGCTAAATACTTCCCACTTCATCATTGCATGCTACTTCATGAAGAGGTAGATCAAGGCGTACAAGAAAAGAATTCTGTCACATTTTTTTCTTCTATTTGCTTCTATTCTTTCTACAATGTCAAATTTACTTGAGGATAATATCTTTTTCTTTTATTTTCTTCTATTTGGATATTTTCTTAAAAATCGGCTGGTAATTTGGGTGTCTACGGGCCACGTCATGTAGGAAAGTTGCATGCTTCAATCAGGGCAGTTTAGTAATTACCCACTCTGTGTTGTATGCTCACTTACAAACCGCATGAACATCTTTCTATATTTTTTTAGTAGTGATATAGGATCTTATCTTGTTCAAGTAGAAGCCTCAGGACCCCCTCTGACGAACTTTTAATTTTGGTGGGAAAATAAAAAATATACTAAAACTTGCACAAATGCTCCCTTTGCGCCTGGATTATCTTCGAGCCCCAAGGGAATAATGTTCTCCCAACTCAAAATTTCATAAACTAAAATTTCTGTTCTGACTGCTAGAATTTCCCATCAAAAACAATCCACTGCCTCACAGAGAGTGCAACGCGGTCTTTTCACAGTAAACTGTCTTCTTTTTTTCTCAGGGTCGAAATCATCGATTAAATCAATCAGATAAATGCTCCAATTTCGTGATCTTACTCCTACTTATTTGGTGGAGCCGTCAATAAAATTATCAACAACCTATGATGGCAGAAGCCCCGTTTTGGTCCGTAACCCTATATAGACTGTTTCATGTGAGAATTTTATTCTAGTACTACTAGTTGTTTTTCTATTTCATTTTCTTATAGGAAACAACTACTTGTTCCACTAGCGTAGGGAATATGTCTTCACAATTCGGCACTAGAGAACGCCGTCTAATAGAGGAACATCATTGAAACTAACATCTTCCAGAATAAGTTTACAAACCAGGAATCATCTCAACCTGCGAATATTAGAAACAATCTATTCATCCAGTTTCAAACCAGCGGTCAATAATGCGGCATAGTGGATTCTTCCCTCTGTAATTTCCATCTTCCGTGACTGTACCTCTGAACTTGAAACGGCTAAGCCTTTTTCCGTAAGATTGTCGCTGTGTACTGGATTCATCCAATAAGATTTGACTGGAGAATGAAAGCAATCGAGTCCGAGATAGCTGTGCGGAGAGATCTGTTGCATGTGGTTGCTCAGCTGAAGCATCCTCATAAGTTGCTATGGAAAGCAATACGTACCGAACTATTAGACAGAAAGAGGAGGGATATTACACTCTTGTCGTTCAAGTTATGAAGTGTCTTGGAGTATGCGCATTGACAATTATTTGGTATCCATCCCTCCTTTTCAGCGGGCTGAGCCAATATTTCACCACTACCTCTAATGTCCAGTCTGATGTTCTTAGGCTAAGCTATTAAATTTATGCTGCAACCACAATCATAATAGTTTATAGTATCTATTTTTATTATCTCAACATAAATATATTAAATGAGTTCTTCAGAGGGGGTATCCTGGCTCCCCTTACATAATATAAGATACCTTTCACCTAAAATATAAAAGTAAGTGTTCATGTGCGGTCTATTTAGTAAAGGTGAATATATACCATAATAATCATCAAGAGTGTAGTCATAAAACTTATAGCTGAGTATGAAGCTCTAGACAACATTTATTATCCTATATTGGTATAATACCTAGCTGCCTGGGGAGGAGTTAAGACTACCTACCCTATTCTAATATACAGTTTTCCATAGATAGTTAATATATATATATATGACTTTTCTTGTAGCTGAATCTAATTATAAATAGAATCATGAATGAGAGGGGTAAGC
Source organism: Trachelipus rathkii (assembly GCA_015478945.1). Classification (NCBI taxonomy): domain Eukaryota; kingdom Metazoa; phylum Arthropoda; class Malacostraca; order Isopoda; family Trachelipodidae; genus Trachelipus; species Trachelipus rathkii. Next base: position 4,836 of record JABUQX010026716.1, on the reverse strand, counting down.
ATATACTAATTGCTAAGATTTGTGAGCCGTACTTTATACGATAGTGCCGTGATATCAGTCCAATGGAAAGTATTTTGTAAAGTAGGGAAGAAAAATATTACCAACATAATAATATTTAATTATTAGCTTTTAGAGAATAAATGTTATAATAAGGAAAGAGTAATCGTTAAAACGGTAATAGGAACTGAGGAAACTATCTAGTTCCTAGTAGATGTACGTGATTTATCTGTGAAGATTATAATTACCTTAGTTAGATAGGCCTTTTTACGGCTCCACGGTCGCTGAATTAACATTAAGAATCTATTTTTTATGTGTGATGTGAGATATATTGGCCGCTACAACCACGTATTATAGTATTAATAGAGCTATATTAGCTCTATATACTACTTCAGTTAGCTGGTCGATACTAGTCGCCCTATGTCCGGACTAGTACTTAGAATATAATACTAAACTAGTATCGCCTAGCCTATCGTCCTTGATATTATTTGGTAACACACTAGCCGCAACTTCATTAGTATGGTACGTAGCCTTTCAGTTATTTGGACGTCGCCCTGAGTACATTCAGTTACGGCATAAGTACGGCTATTATTGACTATATATACTATCGCCGCCTGTTATCCACTTATGATATAGTATATCACAGGGATAAACCCAGATCTTATGACATGATATTGGTTGATACCCGAAGTATATACACTAATTAACTAGAACTTAAAGAAGAATGATAAAGATAAAAACACTTAAAGTAATACCGCAAACTCACTTGTTGAAAATACTGACATTTCTGTGTTGTAATACTAAAAGTTCTTTATAATGGAGGCTACTCGTCACATGAATTGCGACTAACCTCATCACTCGAAGAACCTTCTGTGTATTACCCGCCAAAAATACCATTATTCTGAGCCAAGTCACATTTCAAAAAACAGATAAAGTTTAGAGATGATAAACAGGGTTAGGACAATTTCGGAACCAAAGTGCAGAAACAAATCATCGATAAGTCGATATACGTATATCTTTATCTTAAATGATATGTCGCCCAGAGACGGTACAACGGGAACTGTACTCGCAAGTGCGCATATCTTACACTCTAAACTGGATCCATTTTTGGAGTGCTGTTTAGATGAAATTGAACTATAACTCTCTACACCTAAAGTAACGCGGTGCTGAATGAGACAGAGGGCTTACTCGTCGTCATCGCAGCTGATAAATGTCAATGCATCCTCCTATTCTGTAAGCCCGTCTTTATAAACACTATAATAAAAAATCCGTGATGAATTGTGAGCTGAACATCAAAATCTATGAATTTTATTTTATTAGATGGGCCAGATACTTCCCACTATGCCATCACATCATTAGCAGCAATAAACCCATGACCAGAATTTACTAATCATTATATACACCACACACGGTCTCTTAGTCCCTTACATAACGTATTGCAGATTAACAGAGGGCATAAATAAAACACCTTACAGATGTTGATAGAAGACGTTCTTGTAATCTGGATAAAACCCAGCACCACTTTGATGAGGACAATGAACGATTGCAAATCATAGCGGCCTAAGTAAGTCGCATACCTGTATTTACACATACTACTCTACAGGTCATAGGGTTATAAGCGTACCTATATACTTCATCCCACAAGTCTAAGGGAGTATAGCTTTTTTACTGATTAGCGTAGTAAAACAGGTGAGTTGCTGACTACCACTAGCCCACCACTAGCACCACCATAATAGTTAATACCAACTATGTACTTTCCTATCTCATACTATCTACGGGGCAAGACTTGGTACTGCGAAATTACTATAGCATAGACCGACAGGTTCCCCGCGTATACTATAGCAATCTGCGCCCCATATAGGTTTGACCTATAGACATATCTTCAACCCTCTTGTATATCGCGTCGCTAACGCCAGGCTCTTTCCTCTATCATCAGTTCATTTGCAACACTTGCGTTAATAAATTACTAAGGCCACCTGGGAACAGCATTACGTGCGATCAAAAAATATATGCAGTAGACTCTGATAAGAAGTATAATCACTTCTAATTGGGGCCGCGTGGCGGGGGCAGTCCCTCCTGACACCCCCTGCCCCCTCTGACGACGACCCATTTCGTATACCTTTCTTTTATATTACCGTATTGTATCTCTAGGGTTTATTATAGATGTCTTATCCTATCTTATCTATAGATATATATACTATCTATCTATATATATGAAATTTCTATATCTTTTAGTTTTATATATTATTTTTGTATTACCTTATTATACTATTATATTATATTATATCTTATATATATATATATCTTATTATATATTCTTATATATTATCTTTATATATTTATTTATATATATAGTTATTATATGGGTATATATGGGCGCTGTGACGTATCCACTTATAGTATATACTATAACGTATAACATAATATATATAATTATTATTTATATATACATATATTAGTATTATATTTTATATTTATTTACTTGAGGTTCTATGTTCACTAAATACTATTTACTGAGCTATCCTGCTATATTTATTATTATATCCATATTTTCCTATACCTGTAATAATTATAACATAATCTAATACATTATATATATAATATACATATAATAAAATTTTAATAATTCTAATTTTTATTTAAAGCACGACCAGCACGAGTTAAGGAGTTCACCTCTGATATTCATATATATATCCCTATTACCCTTATATATAATGTCTACCTGTTAATACCTATTCTATAACTATATCAATTTATAATATTCTATATATAATATTATATATATATTAAATCTCATACTTTTAATTACGTTTACTATATATACTAAATCATCACATGATATAATTTATTTAGAGTGGTTACAAAGTAATGATTCATTCGTAATATTTATATAATAAGCTTTATTACTATTATATATATATATAATATAAATATAATAATAGTTATATATTATATAATATATGTATATATATATTACTTCATTTATTACTTAACTCGATTTTTATAATGTATATATTTAATATATTATATTATATATAATCTATATATATATATAAATACGCTGCCATACAGTGCTATAAAATAATGGTTTTTAAAATCTTTATTATAATATAAAAGCTAAACTCATTTGAGCAAAAGCTAATTATGATAAGATTATAAACTCAAGCCATTCTATAACAGTTATGTGTATCTTAAAGTATTAACGGTAAAATTGCCTTACATCTTAATCTTTCCAATTACTATTTTTATTCTTTTCTATGTTATTTCAAATTGAAGCAACCAATAAGAGAGTCCTTTCCTCCACCGGTCTAACTGCGTGAGAGAAGGGAAAGCAGTTACTGCAACGATATCAGCAAGAAGAGATTTGCCAAGGGTCTTTCGCCCTTTAGGCGACCATCTTTATCATATGTGTATTAATGGTTTAATTAAGGTGTTAATAATCAAGAATAAGTATCTATAACAAGATTCGCTTGTAATGGTTCCATAGCTTTGATACGCTGTAAAAAAAAAAATTGATCATCGCAAGTGATGTAATAAGATAACAAAACATAGAGAATGTGAATAAGATCTGCAAAGCACATCGAGAACGGCACCCGCTCCTTTGCAAATCGCTGCCAAAAACATATATAATATATGAATCGAGAGGTAATAATCAAATTTTATTTGAGTTTCATGGAGCAAAGTTCATGTTTATTATCATACACCATTAAAACGTAACAAAGAATCAAACTAACAAAGGAAGGGTATATTAAATTAGAATAACTCATCAACATCTTTGATACACCTTGACCGTGTATAATTATGTAGATTGTAGTTTGAGTGAAGTGGATGGGATTTTAACGTTATATGCCCAATTCATTCTAATGAGCTTCCACCTAAAGAGTACATATCTTTGGTCACCCCAGAGAAGTACGGACATCAACCTATTGGGATGAAAGGCGCCATAATATAGATAATATAATAATAATATATAATAATAATAATACAATCAATAATAATATATAATAATAATAATATAATATAATAATAATAACGCTGTGTTAATGAAAGTGTACATTATTGATTTTGTGAAAGAAATTGCTTAAAAAAAAGTAAAAATCGTTAAAAAATAAAATTTTATCGTAACATTATGAAATTTGTAAAAGATTGATCGTTTTATAATGTTAACTCGTGCTAAGCACGAGCAGCACGAACATCACGAGTAAAGGAGTCACCTCTGAATTTTATAATATATATATAGTATATATATATATATATATTATATATTATAAGTATATATAATATATATATATATATATTATTATATAATATACTATACTTATAATTTAATTATAAATATATATAAATATAAGTAATATATATATATATATTATATTATATATATTGTATATATATATATATATATATATATATATATATATATATATATATTATATATATAATATATATAAATTATATTATATATATATATTATATATAATAAATTATATATATAATATATAATATATTTATTATGAGAAAATTGTTCAGATAATGCGAAAGGCAATCAACCTTTAACCTCCAACTTCCCTGAACCTTGAAAAAAAAACTCTTACTACATTGAAAAAAAATGAGCTAACGAATAAGTATATTATTCTAGAGAGTTCTAGGAGAAAGAGCCTAGGGACCATATGGAAGAGATGCATTGACCACGCAGTGACAGAGGGAAAACCCCCCTGTGATCTTCTTGGAACTACAAGAAAAGAATTTAAAAAGACAGATAGATGTTAGTCTAGCCAGGGTCGAAAACCCTTTTTATGCTTGTGGACCCCCATGAGTCCTACCTTTACGTATGTGGAC
>JABUQX010026715.1:22500-34017 GCA_015478945.1 Trachelipus rathkii | reverse complement strand
ATCAGTACTAGCATTGTATTAGAATGTACAAGCAGTTTTAATTTAATATTAACATATCTTTGACTTTAGCTATATTACTCTTGTAGGGCTTCGAGGGTTTCTTGAAGAGGTTTCTCTTTCCATCTCGACTTTACTACTATATTCCTTCCACACCACCACTTTCATCTCGCCTCCATTTCATTACCTCCTCTAGAATCTGTAATATATTATTATCTATATATATTATATAATATAATATATATTATATATATATAATAAAAGTTACATATATATATATATATTAATATAATATATTATATATAATATATATATGACTATCATATTACATATACTCATACTAGCCTCGTCAAATTTATCACATCACCCACAAATAGGATACGTAGCGTAAGGGAGTAAGGTGTCATAAAAGATTGGCAAGAACGCGAAACCTTTATGGACAATGCACAATCAACCCTATTGATTGCTCATTCGGTGGATTCCTCCCAGAACCGTTAAAGTACCTTTCATAGAGTCGTTGAGCTGTCCCCAAGTGCCTCTAGCCAGACAAAAGGGTCATCGCAGTTAGGCGTTTTTTCGAGGTTTCTGGCGCTCCGCACTTTAGACACTACAAATGGTGGACGTCGGCGACGGCCGCCGGAGGTTAGGTCTGTCTCAATATCCGTGCTACAGATCCCCCACCCTCTGGTCACTCGGACCTGATGCCTGAACAACACGTCCTCGTGTGCATCTGCTCTCGATAGATGTGGACGCTCGAATGTCCTGGACATGATTTGATTCCCATGACGTGTCGTGCTTATGTTGCCGCTTTCGCAGGTGGAGAGCCTACGGGTTATACACTATCTGTTGGTGGAGAGTGTATTTTCTTTTTTCCCTCCTTATATAAATATTGTCGCGAAGCGTACATCCTGTTTCCGGTGATTGTAATGCGTCCTCACATCTATATCAGTTTGTTTTTAGTACGATATTCTAACCACGCGTTCGTGGTTTTTACTCTTAACCGCTGTGTCATCACCTCTTGGTCCGGCGAGATCTCTCAATCATTGTTGCAGCCACTTCCAACGCCGTAATTTGAACCGTCCTAATGGTAGTCGTCACATCATTGTGAGCCTTGGGGGCGGATGTTCTTTGGCATTGTACTATGCCATTAGACTGAAACTGACTTTGTCACCGATTAGGCGCATGATCCAGCATCAATACTGTACCTTTCGAACATTGACGATTCTGAGGACATGAAACAAGGTGTATATGACCTTACCGGCTGTTAAGACCTGCCTTCATCGTAAGCCTATGGCAAAACATCTCTGGTAACTCTCCCGATAGTATTCAACGTATGATTGCCTACCCATAGCCATCAACCGTCCTGATCCACTAGCAGAGCCGCTTCTTCACATACGCTGTAATCCTCTATTGTGCACTTGCTCGGTCACGTGTCAACTCTACTATGCAGTTGAGCTTGAACTCATTTTTACCGGCTCGTCGGCTTGTTGGGTATACTCTCAGCAGTACACTCCATCCGTGCTGGCCTTTACAGACAGGTACACCTCCAATGCTCCCCGACCTAACCTTTATTTTACATTAGCACCGACACATAGATTTAGAATCCAATGAGACACTCCCATTTTCCCTCTAAACCCCATTAACTGACGTTCGTATAACGCAAACTCCCAGTAACTACCATATAACTGTTCGAAATCGCATGTCTTCGCTTCTTGCCACAAAATGCACTACAATCAACTCAATGACTCCTGCTGCTCACTTTCGATGTACGAGTCGTCTGTGCTCTAGGCACAAGCTCTGGTACACTAGTATATGGCAGCTTGAGACATTCGGACGGATTAACATACTAGGTTGATGCGCAAGATCGTCGACGCACTGTATTGTCACACCCTGGTGCCGTATACCTTCGCCAGCTGTATCTGCAGATGTCGTGTCCGTCGTGAGTGTCGCGTTCTGTAATGGGCTTACGCCAGACGTAATGAAAGTAAATCGGTTCATCCAACTCTGGATTCAGCTAGCCCATACCTCGGCCTACCTTGTTCCCTTCCTTTCACCAGAAACTCCAATCAGCCTTCCTACTCACTTCTCAATGTGTTCTGCCAGCGCCACACCGAATATACCTACCCTGTGTCTCACCATCCGCATTTTACTGATACGTCACAGCTATCCACAAACCATCGTTTTATTGTGCGCCAACAGCTCAGAACCCGTCGGACCAAAGTAAGCCGCTACCTCGTGTCTATCGGTCGAATGTGTTGTTTACTTTGCATTGCTATGCAATTTCTTCGATACCCAACCCTATCGCAGACAGACACCTATCATATTCCAGCCCCCATATTGTTATTGTTGACTCCCAAAAAATCCGTACTCTCTTCAACGTTTCCCTCAAATGGTGACATAGCTCGTCACATCCACAGCATACCTAATCGTGACCTTCTGCAATTAATATTCTACACTATCGTCTCGATATATCCCAGACACGATCTAGCAACTCACATCAATACTACTCACACCCCAACCGTTCCATCGTCTAGCTTATGTGGTTATAGCCATTTTCTTAAGACATAGTGTGCTAGCGCTCACCACAGGTCACTCATCAAAATTGCAGACCCTTCTCTTCCTCGTCTCATTCATTTCCACGGTACCAGACCGCACCACACAAACACACATGCCAATTGCGTAATCTCTTTCCGGAATGATTACCAAAAATTACACCTCGATGCGTGCTTCCACTGTGCCTATCGGGGTTTTGCATTTATACTCTGGTTTTGGTCTTTTTCTCGCGTTTCTTGTCCCTGTTGTGACGAGTCTTACTTTCTTTGTCGAGTCTACAGTGCGTGCGTTAAATCAAATTGCCTTTGATCCTAAAACAATCCAGATTTACCTCTTCTGCCTCTTCTCCTAAACATATTCCAATCTTAAAACATTCCATGTTACACCTCATACGATTCAATACTATTATTCGCCGAAAGATTATAAAGCCTAGTTTACGGCGTATCACTTACCTCATCTCCGAAGGCTCAGTACTATAATTAAGCACTTCTCTGGCTAGATAAATAAATGGTAATAGGCAGCCAACCCAACTAGTCACTCCAGTCCCTTAGTATCTCGGTCCTATCGATCTACCTAATGAAGATTATATCTGATAGTAGGTAGCAAGATGCTTATCTCTCCACACACAGGGATTATAGTAGTTAAGTAGGGAGTCGATAAAGTGTATATCTAGAAAGAGGTAGGTAGTTATTATATATGTTACTTTAAGTAATATATAGTATTATGATAATTATTGTGGGATTGTGATATAATATGGTGTCAGTAATATGGTTGCTGCTATGTGAAGATTTTATTATATATATAATACGAGGTGTTGTGGATAGAATCCTAGAATATATAGTAAATATGTAATATATCAAAGAGTAATAATGTACGCACCTTATTATATAAATAGGGTATATATGGATAATTTCAGTAGCTGCTTCGAAGATGCTGATGTACCTCAGCTATAACCTTTACTCTACATTCCCACTTTCAAACTGACTTCCTTTTACACCACCCTGCCAAATTCCACTCTACGTCAATCCTCTTAAACTCTTTCAGTATTCAACCATCATACAAAAAACCTAAAAAATCATCACACATTATAATAGATAGGGCACACCATCCACGTTTCTTCCATGTCTAACCATCTTTCTAGACACATGCCATGCTCCTGTACACCTATCCTCTCTCATATCTTTCAGAACCCCATCCACATACAAATTTGAATAACCAAGAGGACATAATACATCCCTGTCCGTCAACTCCGCAAACTTGAATATTCACCAATCACTTTCAGATGACCATATTTCTTGGCGATCAGCGTGTGCACTATCAGCATACCAATATTTTTGATTCCATCAGAAGCCTACCACCAACACAGTATACTAATATCTGCCATAGAGCTTCCCTGTTGATCATCGTATCATACTCCTGTTGCAAATGGCATTAAAACCTAAATTGACAAATTAATGATCTCATTCGTCCATTAATTGTCAATAAATTGTTCGCATGTTATAGATTGATTAGAGTTCACACCTACATCATCATACTCACTAGCTAAAGTGAACGCAAAACCAGCGTTGTTTGTTATGCTTCCTCTCCTTAGGTTATATTTCAGCCCTGCCTCCGGTCAATCTTCGACGCACTTCTTGATTGTGCTGGCCATTAAATAAAAATACCAGCATATATTACCCCTACAATACTCAAGGTAATAGACTGGAATTTCCCCATAATTCCTACAGTTTCCCCTTATCTCCCCCCACCGCTGTAATTATAAGGTGGGTAGCTATTACTGCTACTCCAAGTCCGAAAATGGTGTATTATATTATGTGAGATATATTAGTAATTATGAGTAGATAATATAATTATATATATATATAAGATATATATATTGAGTAGTATTATAGAATGAATATATGAGTAGTGCTATATACTACTATATATAGTATATTATATTATAATATTTAATATTATATAGGGATGATTATATATATATATGATATATGGTGTTGTATATGATATAAGTTGATATTATATATTTAGATTATAATATTATGTAATATATATATATAAGAGATGATATTATATGTATATATGATATATAATAAAGTATATATATATGATAGTATATATATTTATTATAGTAATAGTAGTAATATTATTATATATATATGGCAGTATGAATGATTAAATAATTTCGTTGACTTGTCTGTTCTCTTCTGAAAACAGTTATAACCTTTCGTTATATGTCACAAAGGTGGGAGTAAGGAGCGCTACAGAGCATCGAGGAGAAAGAAAGCGAGTAGGAGTAGTATTTGACAATGTCGAAAAAAGAAGCTTTCCGGAGCCTTCCGCCCCCTCTGTGCGCGAGTTAATAGTGAAAACTCGTGCACAGACAGAAAATCACACCGCTTTAGAGGTTCATGGACCGCGGACGGGCGGCCGTGCGACTATGTAAATGGGAATCAATGTAAAGGTCATCCCTTGGCCCAGGTGCCACAACGCATGCCCCATAACAAATGACCACCGCCAATTTCTTCCTATGCATGCACCTTGATATTCGGCGTCTTCGTGCCATAAAGACTCACATTGTGCTCTGCTTTTGCAGACATGCAGTTCACCACTAAGGATACCCCAACTTAATCTCTTCGTCTCCCAAGGCTCGTGCTGTTCCCAACACACTCCCACTATATCATCGCGCTTAACACCGTCTATGCGATTTTAACTCCCTTTGCACGTGACTAATCACATCTCAAACATACTTATTTATTCTCTCCATTTACAGCTTCTTCACCCACAACATACTCTCTTAATTTACGTTCATTCCTCATCTTATTAGATTCTTCTCACACCTAGCACGCCCGTAAAGATTTCCATCTGAACCACTTGAAACTGGTTAGATCTATTCTTCATAATTTCCCAGACCATAGTCTGCTACTATTCAATAACACAGGTAACAACATACCCTCATGCAAAGACCCTTAGGTGCACTCCAGACGTTAGTCCCTTTAAACATTCACAACGATTTAATTGCACAGGCCACCTTCCTACCATTCACAAACTTTTCCTACCTTCACACTCTGCCATCATCCGTTCCCTTTCTCATCCAAACAACATACCCAAATATTTTAAAACTGCAAGACAATGTTCGCAGCTGCTCGACCATCTAACAAGACTTCACATGAGGGCTATCCCTCACTCACACCATAACCTGACCTTCATATGCTCACGTATTTCAGGCCCGCGTCCTTTTACAATTGTATGCGGAACTGCATGCGAAGGGAACAAATCTTCACGTCTACCAAATCCTTCTCAAAATCCATCGTGGCCTTCAGAATTCACGGTCACACAGGAAAGCAAAGATATCGCGAATAATAGATAGGGGCACCCTCCACTCATTCTCTATTCTCCAATCAGTTCTAACACCATCCCCTGCACCCCCACCTCTAATCTTTTATAACCCCATCCCATTATACAAATTGAATAACCAAGGAGACATAAGCAACAACCCTGTCTCACTTCGCTATTAATACTAACCAATCACCTTTGACACCATTTTTTTTCAAAGACGCCTCACTATCTGCATACATACTTTTTGATTCCACTTCAGAAGCCTATATATATATATTATATATATTATATATATTAATAAATACTATTTATATATTAGTATTATATTATAGTATATATATATATATATAGTAGACAGTTTATATATATATATAGTTATATAACCGTATATATATATATATATATAATATATATATATATATATATATATATATATATATATATATATATAGATATAATATATATATATATATATATAATATATATATATATATATATATATATATATATATATAATATATATATATATATTCACTACTTGTCAAAAATAACGCACCACTAGGGTAAACGTCACCACCGCCAGAACGAAGGCCCCAAACCCCAGGAAATCCCACACCAACACAGACGACAGATCAGTGTAACTATTAAACCATTCGAAGAGAATTCGCGTGCAGTTTTGGGCCGTTACCGCGATAAGTTAGGAAAACCATAAACCCACATAACTAGACGTGGAGTAGGTGGGGCTAGATTATGTCGGGGGAGTATAATCGAACGAGGTCATTCACGTACGAAGCGACTCCAATAAACATGGGGAGGATAGTGCGTCAACTGTCAAGAGATCAGAGCATGCAGATAACAACACACACCGAAGGACACGGTACCGAGGCACTTGGTCGACGGTTTGGGTGATGTTGCGCACATAACGATTGCACTGGCTGTTCCAACGGTACAGGAAACCCTGACACATGATTACCGGAGAGGACAAGGTAGCCAGGGCACGACACCCGTGGATGACGATTTATACGTCTGCGTGCATTACGAGAGCGCCTCACGAACGGCACGACATCTGCGATACAAGCTGCGAAGGTATGCTGCCACCAGGGTGAGTGACAATTACAGTGCGTCGACGTCTTGCGCAACACACCTTATTACCGTCCCGGATGTCTGCCATAGGGTCCACCGCACACCACCGACACATCGAAGGCGGCGACTGGCATTTGCCCGAGAACACACCATTGGGACGGTCGATCTGACGATTGGGAAGGTGCTCTTTACGGACACGTCGAGAGTGGCTCTTGTACTCCCCGACAGGTGTGCTAGAGTCTTACCGACAACGACGGAGATTCGCTCAGCAATGTGTCGCTGCAGGTGCCTCGTTTGGAGCGTGGGTCGGTTGATGTGGCTGGGAAGCAATCTCTTATCGGGGGTTACGAGTTGCACATCTTCGATGAAAGGCACTCTTACAGGCCTAAGGTATATCACACATCCCGAAACTATGTGTCGGTGCTTATGCCCCCTACATCGGTGAACTCTGTTCATCCTAATGGCATAACAATCCAAGGACCCCCCCCCCAGGCCCAATGCTTGACGACTACCTTAGACGGTTCAAATTACCGGCGTTGAGTGGCAGCATATAGTCCGCGACTCGACCCATCGAAAGCATATGTGGGATACTCCCGAACGTCAGGATCCGACATCTACACTTCCCTCCATAACCCTCTCGCACCTGCGACGGGCACTGCACAGTATGGATCAAATCATGTCCAGGACGATTCGCCCCACTCATCGAGAAGCATGCCAGTGACGGTGTCAGGCAGTCATCCGTGCCAGAGGGGGTCATACACGTTATTGAGACAGACCCAACACCCCCGGCGGCCGTCGCCGTACGTACCCCCAACATTGTGTGTTTGCAGCGCCGAACACTCAAAACCTTACTGCGGAGACCCTTTGGCTTTGCACCTTACCTCACACTCTATTTCAACTTCGTTCTGGGGAGGGAAATCCACCCCATGTATTGTCATTGTCCATATAAAGTGTTTTTTCGGTTCTTCAATCTTTTATACCCTTCCTTCGCCACGTATCCTTGGTGGGTGTGTTAATTTTGACGAGCGATATATATATATATATATATTAATTTTTTTTTATATATATTATATATATATATATATATTATATAATATTATATAATATATATATTATATATATATTATTAATATATATATATATAATAATATAGTATATTATATATAATTCTAGGAGGAAGGTAATGAAATGGAGGTCGAAGAAGTGGTGGTGGAAGATATATATAACAAGGAAGAGAAACCTCTTCAAACCCTCGAAGCCCTGAAAGAATCTATAGCTAAAGCAAAGATAATGTTAAATTTAAATAAAACTTGCTTTAATCTCTAATACAATTAGTACAACCCCAATTGAGGATGCAGTCGGTCTTTCTCACTCAAATGGGAAAGAAGAAATCAAAAAGATTAATTCTGTTCTTAGTCCTGCTCCACCTTCTGAAATAACTCTTTCAACCAAAAAGCGAAGGCCTGGAAGACCTAAGAAGCAAGTTATTCTTCAAAATGAAATGGTAAGATGTTACTGTGAAATGGTTCATTATGTTAAGTTTCATTGATTTGATTTTTTTATTGCTTATGTGTGAGATTTTCTTCTACTACTCACTCTTCACTATGTATTTGATTATTTTGTTAAAGTATTGTCAGTTTTGTTCAATTGTTTCCACCCTTTTTTTTATTTAATTTTTAAAGCCTTTCTTAAAAAGAGGTTTGAACTATGGCTGCATCCGAAATGCAAACTGGCAATCCCAAACAACTCTCTTGAAGTTTAATATTTTAAATATTACCACTGTACATTATCATCAAGCCGTAATATAACGTAGACAATTTGAATACTAGAAGAACTACTAATGACAATTCTTTTTCATATTTAAGTTACATTTTTTTTTTAGATATATAATTGAGAGTAATGTGAATATATAATATTTATTTCTTTATACAGGATTCCTCGAGCAATGACACAGAAAACTGGAGTAATAACAAGGAAAATAAAGTGGAGAATGGCAAACCATTTGTACAAAATCGTAATAATATGTCATCTAAGGAAGACGCATATGATTTCAAAGAAGATGAGGATGATGATCATTTTGAAAATGGATTTCGAAGTCTCAAATTACATAGGGAAACAGTTCAGAGTAAATCTGGTAATAGTAATACTGGATCGTTGTCAACTTTGAGGAAAGAAAGAATACCCAAACATGAGGGAAGGTGTCTTAATGGGAAGACAAATCACAATAAAAAGTCCCTTGATACTAGTAAGAATTCACCTTCTAGCACCATTGATTCAGTTAAGGAGTCAAGTAGTTCTCCAACAAGAGGAAGAAATTCACAAAAACGCACAAGCATCACAACTTCTAGTTCTTCTGATAAAAGTAAAAGTGCATTAGATGACAAAGGTAAGAGTGCATTAGATGACAGTGACGTTCCCGAAGAAATATTTCCTGACCAATCACGACCGAAACGAAAATTAGGTGTAACATCTATATTAGATGGGATGAGTAAGGGTCGGAAAAGCAGAAGAGAAGAGAGTCCTTTAAGTGAGTCTGTGCCTTCACAGAAGAACAGAAAGGTGTCATCATCTTTGAACACGCCCAAAGTTTTAAGTAAAGGTGTTTCAAAATCTCCAAGTAAAGGAACGCCTACAAAATCAAATGTGAAAGAAAAACTGCCAGCAAAAGCAAAAACAAAAGCCAGTAGAATCACAGATAATGATGCTAAGAAGAATAATGTTCCTAGTGAGTCACCAAGTTCTATAAATTTAGAAAATCCACACATGACAAGGCATGCCACTTTAGCTTCTCAAAAAGGTACACATTCTTCTGATGTAGAATCCGAAATTAGTTCTCGACGTAGCAATAGTAGAAGTAAAAACACGGTGTTATCTTCGACTCCTTCAGAAAAATCTGCAAAACATAAGAATAGTAAAGTTGTTGGCGTTTCTCCAATAACATCATTAAAACGATTAAGAAGTCAAGAAACGGATCAACCATCGAAGAGAACAAAATTGGATGAATCGTTAGAAGCGAGCTCGCCTCCGCCTTCTCCTTCATCATCTAAAACTAACAGGGGCAGAGGGAGAGGTAGGGGAAGAGGAACGGGAACTACACCTGCAACTGTAACTTCAATTATATTGCCTTCAAGTAAAAATATTTCTAGAAGAATAACAAGAGGCTTAAATTCCGATTCCAGTATACCAAATAATGAGTAAGTATTTGTTTCTTTATTAGCCAATTATGTCTGTTATAATAAGTAAATAGGTTTAAGAGTTTAGGGTCTGCAAATTAGAGTGTAATTATTGGGTCTAAGAAGAAATAACGACAACAATTTACTGACATGCAAAATTCATTAAGATAAACATTAAACAATTTAAATTAACTTAACCTAATATATATATATATATATATATATATATATATATATATATAATATATATATATATATATATATATATATATATTTATAGTATATTGCTTTATATAGCCATTAAATATATATATATATATATAAATATATATTATATATTATATATATATATATAATAATATATATATAATATATATATATAATATATATATATATATTATATAATATATATAATATATATATATATATATATATATATATATATATATATATATATATATATATATTATATATATATATATATATATATTATAATTATATATATATATAGATATATATATATATATATATATATATATATATATATTATATATATGCGGGATTTTGGTTCTTTGTGGCGAATCTGAGAGAGTTTGAGAGGATTGGTAGAGAGGCAAAGTCAAGTTGTTAAAAGAGGGGTTTGAAAGTAAACTAGATAAGAGTAAGGTTTTAGTAGTGAGTGAGGGAAGTCCTCAGTGTGAAGTTATTGTTAGATGGTGAGCAGCTGGGAAACGTGTCTGAGTTTAAATATTTATATATGTTGGATGAAAGGAGAAGGAATGGATGATGCAGAGGTGTAGTAGGAAAGTTGTGAAATGGCAGGAAGGTGGCTGGTGCAATTAAAATCGTTGGTGAATGTAAAGGGGACTAAGTCTTGAGTGCGCTAGGTCTTACATGAGTGTTATGTTGTTACCTGTGTGTTTGGTTATAGTAGTGAGACTATGGTTGGGAATAAGAAGTATAGATCTAAAGTTCAATGTGATCAGATGGACAATCTTAGGGGCATGCTAGCGTGTGAGAAGAATTGATAAAAAATGAGTAATGAACGTATTGGAAAGCTGTGTGGCGTGAAGGAAAGGTGGTAATATGAGAGATAAATGAAAGTATGTTGAGATGGTTTGTCATGTGGAAAGGATGAAATGATAGTCGGTTGGTTGGTTAAGCGGATGTATTAGTGGCGAGAAAATTAACAATTCAGTTGCGAACAGTATGGTTGTACTTATGTCTTGTGGTGTGTGGGACCACCGGGCTGGAAAACGAAGAGAAAAGTGAATTGAGTCAGTGAACGAATGTCTGAAGGAGAGAAATGTGAGTTTGGCAGAGGCGAGAATTAAAGGTGCATAATAGGAATAGCGGGGATTTGTAAGGGGGTATG
>JABUQX010026715.1:0-20000 GCA_015478945.1 Trachelipus rathkii | reverse complement strand
ATAAATATTGAAAGAAAGGAGGAATTCCATAATGAACCCAAAATTGAAATTCATTCATCTAATTATTTGGAGTGTGATGAATCTTATGAAGCAAAGAGTCCTTTTGTACATTCTGAAGATGAAACAAAAATGGATAAAGAAGTAAAAGGTGGTGGTGGTGATGAAAAAAGTGAGAGGGAAGATAATAAAGTAGATGCAGATACTTGTAAGAATGAGAGTGATAATGAACTTCCTAGCACTCATCCTTCACCCTTTCAAGAAGTTGAAAACGAAAATAATGAACCAAATAGTGAAAGTAAAAACGAATCTTCAACAGCTGAACTTTTAGAAAAGGATGAAGAGAAACCAGCAGATGTTCAAGAGGACGACCATGAAATGTCATCACAAGACCACAATTCTCAAATTTCCTTTATACCTCCACAAGATGATGAAGCTACTACAGATGAAAGACCTCAGCAGAGTTGTACGCCAAAGTTGTTACTTGAACTAGAAAAACTGCAGAGTGTTGCATCCGAATCTCAGTCAGTTGATATCTCCAAATATGATGAAAATGAAGAACAAAAATCTGAATCGATTATATCGTTGTCGGTTCCAGAGGAAACCGAGAAAGATGTGGAAAGTAAAGATGTTGAAGGAGTTGACTTCTCAGATGACTCCAACCCTCCTCACTCCTCTCGTGAAAGTTCTCCCATTCCTAGTGAACCTCCAGCAGCACCTGCACCTCCTTCACCAACATCATCAACTGAGGGCTCACCTCTACCATCTCCTTTACCAGCTGAATCTCCTTTAGAACCACCTTGTGCACCTGCACCAGTAACTCCAGTTTCTCAAGGTTCACCCTTATCTCCAATGGAAGAACAACTAGAAGACCCAAAGAATCCATGTTTTGAATCTGATCAAAACGAAACTTTAGTAGCAAAAGAGGAACCCTCTAGGGACTCCTTCAAGGAGGAAATATCAGAAATAAATAGAGATGACAATACAATCGGTGCTCAAATCACAAATAGTGACAAGAATTCGGAATCTACTTCTCATGTAGCTGTGACACCAGTTGCAAATGAAACTTCAGACCTCTTTTCTGAAGGTTTGAACTCTCCTCTGGAATCTAGGAATGAAGGGTCTGTTGCGGAAAGTTTAATGAGGCAGTTAACTCCACATTCACATTCATCTCAGGATTTTGTTAATGAGACTTCTGGGGATGCTCAGCCCTTAAATAGCAATAGTAGAGTCTCAACCCCATCCTCCGCATCTCCACCTTTTACAAATACTACATCCGTAATAACGCGTCAGGGACCCACTCCAACTCCTCCAAATCAGCAAGATATTGGAAGCATGGGGGTATACACTCCTGATTCAACAACCAATTCAGTTCATTCAATACACGGGTATTCACAAGGAGGAGATTTTGACGTTTCACAACTAGGTATTGAGTCACCAACCTCTATATCCAGTAGTGAAATGGCTCATTCTGTTGAGACTCCACAACAAGCTTCTACTCCTCAGAACTATGCTGAGACATCTCAGCTATCATCCCATTCTAATCACAGTCAGCAGCCACTTACTCCAACTCATCCACAACCTAGTACCCCAACTCTTCAACAACCATTAACTCCTACGTCTCAGCTGACATGTGCGTCCCCAACTTCTTTTACTCCTTCAAGTGGAATTACAACTCACTCTTCATTAAGTAATAACGCTACTTCCCATGGTGGATCGGCTGTTATTCTTCCAAGCTTAATATCTACCTCAGTCACAACTCCTGTATCAATATCTCCTCCAATACCATCCAGAACACTTGCTCAAACTCCTTCAAGAACTATAACACCTGCTCCTGCGCAAACTCCTCCTGCCGCTACTCCAACTCCAGCTCCCATGCCTATTCAAATTTCCACACCATCTATTATTTCTGCATCATCATCAACACCAGTACACACACTAATTTCAACTACGGCTGCTCCAAATTTTACTCATTTGCAAACTCAGTCAGTGCAGCATTTGCAACCAATTTTACCAAAAACTCAGCCTCAAAGAACGATTGCGGCACAACCTACATTAACTCAAGTAATACCAACACTTAGTATTGTTACCACACCTCAGACACTTTTACAACCACATCAACACATACCTTTGCAGCAACCACCTCCCCCACCCCCACCTCAAACGCAATCTTCATCACAGTCAAGATCCCATCAAAGAAATTCACAAAGTCAGAAGAGTAAACAGCGTCCTATACAGCCAAAACCTTCACCTGTTTCTAGATCAGCAGCAATACAAACTCAACTATCACCACAAACTGCGCAAGCTACCATCCCATCTTCAACTGTTCCTATAGTTTCACAGTCATCACTTTTTTCTCATAGAATGAGTGCTTCTACCCCTCATCAACCAATATCAATATCTCAAGCTCATTGTTTTCCACCCCATCAGTCTCATTCATCATCATCTCACTCTTCAAGTAGAGCATCTCATGTTTCTCATGCAACTCATCCTTCTCAAATGCAAAATTTTAGTCATCATCCGAATTATATGATGGGGCATACCCCACAAATGCTGGCCGGTCATCATACCTCAGTAATGGGTCAAAGTTACTTACCTCAACCCCCATCAGGTTCTTCTTACACTCAGGGCCCTGTGTCCCATGCTTCATATATGATACCTAAAATGAATCAAGCTTCCCCCTCCCACACATCGGCATCACCACCTTCTTCAGGTGCTTCAAACCAAAGGTCATCTCAAAATACACTTTCTACTTCTGCTCCTTCTGGTTATTTTTTAAATTCCAGCCCTCCAGCAACTTCTGGTACTCCTTCTCCAATGGCAGGGGGTAGTACTCCTCAGTTACATGCAGCAGCAGCAGCTCAGGCAGCTTCATCATGTAGTTTAGCTCGCCTACAGCAATTGACAAATGGCATTATGGATGTAGTTCCTCCATCTCCATGTGGTGCTGGAGTTACACCACCTCCGAGCCACACAGTCACTCCTCCACCGTCGACCAACACTGTAACCCCTCCTCCTTCTGCTGCTGCCGCCGCCGCAGCTGCAGCAGTAGCTGCAACAGCAAATGCTCAGCGAAACATGACTCCACCAATTTCGAATCTCCATTCGCAGGCAGCTGCGTCGTCTGCATTGGCATATAAATACAAAACTCATCAAGGACCTCAAATGGCACAAAATATGATGACATCTATGCTTGGTTATCAGATGAATGGTTACAGAATGCCTAGCCAACCAGGTGCTATGTCTGCCCTTAATGCGCCTTACTTAGCAAATCCTCCGTTTATTAATCAACAGCTACCCCCTATGCAGATGATGAATATGCACCCACAGGCAGGGCAATATCATGACCCTAGAACTCAGCCTCAAAACCCCGCAATGTATCATTCACCTTACCCTTATATGCCTCCTATAAATTCGGGCCTAGTTCCTCAAATCAACAGTAGTATGAGAAGGTAGTTTCTGAACTTGTACAACATGTATTTTCCCCCCGGTTATCAGTGAATAAAAAAAACTGCAAACAAAAAAATTTTCTCGCAATTAAGTGATTGCTTAATTTTCAGTTTTTACTTTTTATTTTATACAGCACACAAATAAGGTGTATGCTCATAGGGTTAACGTTGTTTAATTAAAAAAAAATAAAATAAAAACAGGTCAGATTTCTTACGGTTAAAAGTTAAGAAATATTATAGAGAGAAAGAACTATTTTTTATTTGCTCTTTTTATATTCCAGATAAAGTAAGATAGAAATGAATATCTGGAGTGTTTTTGTACCTGGTTTATATATATATATATATATATAATATATATATAGGACCACTTTTCACTCTTTTCCTTCTCTCTCCTTCTACCCAACATATAGTACTGCCTCCCACAATATACTTTTATAAGCGAATTAAGTTCCAGAATAGTCAAACATTTATTTTGTAAATATTTGTCTTAAATTAATATATGACCAACCGACAATATATATATATATAGTATATATATATATCATTCTTTCACTCCTACCCCCTACATTAACCTTGACTCACCCAGGCGACCATTCATACTTCCATTAGCCAAGATGTCCTAGTACTCTTCATCTTTCCTAAATACCAATATATATCTCATGAGTATATTTATCTTCACCTTAACTCTATACCACTACCTCTTAATCCTCCTTATGACCTACCGCTTACCCCTCTCTATTATCCCTCGTCATGCGCCTGCGAGCTTTACCTTGATTAAGTCCTCTCAACTCTATTAGCACCTCTTATTGCAACTCCTACCATTATCTCACATTATTCCACTTTTTATTAACATCTTGAATTTGTTTATCGACTTCTCTCCCTACGTATATATATATATACTATATATATATATTATCTCCTTTGAGCTTATTTACACCTCACACCTCCTTCCCCACATTCTTCCACATTCAACACACCTTTACTTCACCTTCTTTTATATTACCCTTTGATCCCGGTCTTTCTCACTACCCATATATCTCTTCTCGTATCATTTGAATACTCTTGTGTTTATCACCGCGCAAGTCCTACTTTTACCAACCTCAATTGTCTTTATACTCTATCCCACACTTCAAATTTTTTATAAACTTTCTGAACGCCAACTCTACTCATTTTCATATCACTACGACCCTAGAGTACACTTATACATCACAGTACACTGTTCTTACTCTAAATTCACTCATTATCTATTAAATTTATTTTTATATTGCTATTTATTATTATTATTATCATTTTCATTTATTCATATCTCCATCCCTATTTTAAGAGCACTTATTCATCACCCCCTACTTTACTAAGATCAGCATCTCTCTACTAGATGCTCCATTCTATATACCTCATTTACTCACCGTACTTCCTTATTATTATATTATATTACCATTGGAGCTGATGGACTCTCTTCATCATTATTATACTTATTCTTATTATTAATATTTAGCGGTTTTATCTAGTAACACCTTATCTAAGCATTATATAAGGTATGTTACTGATTATGTTGACAAAAATAAGTCATCTGATATCATTTATTTACCATTTCAACTAATGAAAGGCTGATTTATAATTTAATATTTACTGATCTATTATTATATTATTAACATTCTAACATATACACAAAGGAATCATTAGCAAAAGTCAAAAACTCTCAACCAACGATACTAAGCCTCACTGCATCACTCACCGGTCACGAATACGCCGGTCATCAACGCACCTTTCGCCACTACAATCATTTCTCACTCCACCATTAGACGATCACCTTTATAATTTTCTATGCACCTCAAACTTATCAATTAAAAATTTGGAAAGCTTGTCCCACCACTTCTAACTTACTACCTACTAATTTAATATGAAACTCCTCGTTTTCTCACACTTCACTCGTTTTCTCTTATATATCTTATTAGAGATTCCAGTCATGCTGGGCCAAATCCCTTGCCCTTCTATCCCTCCTACAACCCTTTCTTTTTCCTATTCCCATTTATTCAATCACTAGACAAACATCCCACACAACCATCGTATTTACAAACACGCGAGCAGTATATACTAATACCATAACACTTCCTTATATATATATTAAATAATTTTCGCAGAAAAGACTAGATAAGTAGATATAGTACCGCTTTTAGCTCACGCACTAATCCAACGAAAATATATTAAGCCTTACTATATCACCCGGCCTAAATCCCTAGTATTGACCTTTCAGTAATGTAAGGTATACCCACAGTAATCCGTATGCCTGGGCAGCACTATTACTACTCAACTATACCTACAGTACCACTATATATATATGAGTTATCCTATTAGTGTACTTACTTGCGCCATACCCTAACCACATGCACGCAGGACCTCAACCGCACTCGCCACTCGCGGCATCTCTCCTTCAAACACCTACTCACAATCTAAGCTTATAATACCACCTACCCTCACGTACGCTCCGCCGCACGCCTAGCGTCGTCACCAGCTGATTGATCTAACTGGTTTTAAAACACGAGCTCACAACAGATTTATACGGAGCACATATTCCTCATATAAAGTATACTTAACGATAGTTACAGGGAAGCAGGAAATACATGTGGTGGACCCTCAGCAAAATATTTCCGGAACACTGTCACACACAAAAAAAACAAAACAAAAAACAAAATTAAAATAATCACAATAAAACACATAGTCCTCTCAAAAACTTTCACACCAATTCACGCTTACAGTGAGTAGAAAGGACATACTACTTTATTTGTGAATCCTGTTAAAATTTTTTACATAGGCATGTAAAAAAAAAATAAATAAAAAAACAAAATAAAACATATTTCCGGCTCATATTTTTATTTTTAGGGCAGCGGCGCACAATACGTATACACTTATATTTTCATATTAAATATATATATCTATTACCTACATACTATAACCTATATATTTTAAATTAACGTAATAATCCAAGTAATTATCTATATTAATTAATAATTAAATTATTAAATATATATCTATACTTATATCATATATTACCTTATTAATCTATATATATATAAATATAACCTTATATAATTACTATATCTATATATATAATCTACTCAGTGGCGTACCTATGAAAGATTATAATGGGTAGGCAGCTACCTAATAAAATGATCACAACAGCATACGTCCAAAGGTATTAAAAAGTTTTTAACAAACTAGTCTCCACCCACCTTATAATATATATAATATAATATTACTATTATATTAATCAACTATATATATAAAGTGTTTAGTTTCTAAATTTGCTGATGATATAATAGCATACGACAGTCACTACTAATAAAATAGTAAATAATTTGCAATAACTTTATCAATCTAATAGTATAAAATTAACCTTCCCAAACAGAAAATAAATAAAAACAACAATGAATGTTATTTAAATTAAAAATAGGTTTAAAAATAATTAATTAGTTCTATAAAATGATGTTGATAATACATATAGTTACAATAAATGATTACAATTAATCAAATTTTAGCTTGATTATGTATATTTTTATTTATTCACATACAGAATAAACATAAATATAAAAAGTATGTTTAAATTAAAATTCTCTTTTCGAATGCTTACATGACAAAAACTACTTTTTAGTTTTATAAAGAATTACTTATTAATTATTTATAAAAATAACATTATATACTCTAAATCATAAAAGAATTTAATATTTTCAGTTGTAATAATTAAAATTAAAAAATAAAAATAATTAAAAATAATACAAATTAAAAATCAATTAAAATAAATTAAATCACAAAGAAAAAACAGAATATGATTCCAAATACAGAATTAACAGTTATAATCAGAATTTACACAAAAAATACGCCCATTAGCTTTAATAATAATCGAGCCAGGGACCTTCACGACGCGAGTCCGCCATGTTACCACATACGCTGTGTTTATACTTAGTCAACTTAAGTTATGAATAAAATCAATAATAGTACAATGAAATTATAAAAAGGTTTAACTATAGGTTGAATAAAGATACCAATATTTCGGTTTAAATTGATATTCTAGCTAAATCAGTTAACCATTCACTAACTCATGCTAATTTCTCAAATAGATTTTTATCCGTTTGTAAACATTTTTTTAAACCAATCAAGAAGAAAACGTCGCAGAACATTATTGACTTTGGGATGCCATTTTGGAAATTAATTAAATGGTAGGCCTTCCAGTTTTTTAAAATTAAGTTGTTAAGAATAGATTAAAGGTTAAAGCTATTTGCATAAATAATCCTAACACTTACTTTCCATATTATAAATATGTTAATTGAAAAAAAGTCATCTCGTTTAATTAAGGCAATAAAGAAATTATATTAATAAGCATAAACAACATCAAAATAAATGCAAGACTTTCATACTAAAAACAGATATTGCAATGCTTTTGTGTTTTGACATGTAGGAGAAACTTACGGTACACACACACACGCATAATATAATAATAATATTATATAGATATATAATACTAATATATAATATATATATAATATAATATATAATATAAATATATATATATATTATATATATAACGATGTCCTCTACGTCTGGCAGGGCATGTCAATATATATATAGTACTATAATATATATAATATAATATATACCTACTATATATATATATATAATATATAGTATATAATATAAATATAGTATAGAAAGAGAGTAGAAGAGAAGAGAGAGAGGATAAGAGATTCAAAATTTTCGTTTTCAAATATATTCGTACGGTGAACGAAAGTTCGTACTCGCGAATTTCGCGTATTTTTGGTCGTTCCATTCAGCAAGAAACTTCATCATGTTTTCTAATATATCTTAATAAATATTGAAGATTCTGTTACGCCCACCATGGCTTTGAGTTTTACTTTTAAGAACAGGGTAGGAAGAAAATCAAATGAATTTAATATTTAATAACTGTTATTACTAAAGTAGTGTTGATTTTCTTTAAATTTTTTATAAATAAGTTTTAATTTTTCCTTTCAATCAGACTAAATTTAAACACTAAATTTAGTAACTTTACCATTTAATTCGAATATTAAAAAGACTCCAAAAATATTGGGTAGAGCTACCTACCCTGCCTACCCCTATTGTACTACGTATCAACTATAAACTATATACCTATATAATATATTAATATCTATATATATATATATATATTTATATTATTATATCCTATATAAAAATATATACTATATATTATAATAATATATGATATATATATAGTTTGTCAAAGGTATAACGGGCCATGTAGGGGCTCCCGAGCTGACGGGAACACAAGGGGGACGTTTTCCATACCCCGTACGGGGAGGGGCGAGGAACCCCCAACGACACCCATAACCAAAGAGCGGGGGTTCCGGAACCCTCCCCGGAGGGGGGAATGAGTCTGACTCCGTAGTTCCCGAAACGAGAGACCCGACTCCTGCATCCGTGCGGTATAGCCTTCTGGGGAATTCTTTAGTTAAAAAAAAAAAGGCAAAATCTAATTAATAAACATTTATTTTAACGAGTACCAATAAAAGGTCTCAATAGGGCCCTTTAATCATATTACTTGAATAAATTATTTACAAGAATCTTTTTTTATTTTTTTTTACATTTTCCTATTATTTACCAGATTCCAAAAATGTAATTCTTTTCCTGGTGTAGAGTTGTAGTTTTGATATAATTTTTTTTGATTTTTTTTTTTTTTTACATTTTCCCGACTAAAATGTTACCGGCGATTCCAAAAAAGTATTCCTTTTCCCCTGTATCTATTGTAGTTTTTGAGATATTCAAGTTGTAGTTTAAAAAGTTTAAACATATATATACTAATAAATATATATAAAATATATAAATATATATATAGTATATAATAAATATATATA
The DNA here is from genome assembly GCA_015478945.1 of Trachelipus rathkii. Lineage (NCBI taxonomy): Eukaryota > Metazoa > Arthropoda > Malacostraca > Isopoda > Trachelipodidae > Trachelipus > Trachelipus rathkii. Next base: position 10,651 of record JABUQX010026715.1, on the reverse strand, counting down.
TATAATATATATTATATAAATATAAATAATAAATATAATAAGTATATATATAATATAATTAATTAAGTTCTAATATATAATATAATATTTAGTAGAAGGTTACCCATTAACAAAATAAAAGAAGAAATAGACTTTTTGAAGAAAGTTTTATTTAAAAAAAGTTTAATATATAAATATATATCATGAAAATTTGTGTAAAAAATAATAAAAAAATTTCTTATATTTAAATATTACATAAACTAAATATAAACTTGGCGTCGGTATTGTTTTTGGTACTTTTTTAGTTTAAAGTAAAGAAACAAAACGACTACAAAAAAGTGAAACGACTTAAGCAATAATATAAATAGGTATATAATAATATAATAATATATATATATACTATATATATATATTATCAATTATAATATAAATATATATATATATAGAATTATAATAATAAATATTAATATATAAATAATATATAATAAGTATAATTATATATATATATATATAATAAATAATCTATATATAAATAAAAGTCATATATATAATATATATATAATATAAAATATAATATATATATAGTATAATATATACTATATATAGTATATATAATACTATACTATATATATATAAATATATATATCAGAGTAAATTGTATTGGGTGTCGCGGGGTTCTCCGCCCTTCCCCTTACGGAATATGATAACTTGTCCCTCATCGTCCCCGTCAGATCGAGCCCCCTATACTTGGCCGTGAAAAATACTATAATATAATACTATATATAATATATATACTATAATATATATATAATAAAATATTATATAATATAGATAATACTTATATAAATATTATATAATTAATATATAATATATATATATAATATATATATAATTACACTATATAAAATAATATAATATAATATCCATATAGTCTATATATATAAATATATACTATATATATGAGATAATAATAGAATAAATATATACTATAAACGTCATAAACTACCTACTTATAAAAATATATATATATAGATAAATATATATAATTATATATAATATATATATATATATATATATAATTATATATATATATATCTAATATATCTATCCTATATATAATATATAATAATAATGATATAACGCGAAAGTTTAAAATTATCCTAAAAAAAAAATTCTTCATTTTATTATACTTAAATGGTATAAAAATATAAAAAAAACCAAAAAACATAAAATCTTGTTCTGTAAACTCCAAATATTTGTTCAGTGCACCTAGGACACAAACAAAGGACGGGTCTTTTTTTTTTTGGATCTTTGTTGAAATTTATGAAATATGGGTAATGATATAGAAAGTAATTTAAATATGTAATTATTCTATTCCATTAGATTTTATGTAGACATATCAATGTAGTAACTTCCTTCAAAATAAAGTTTCGTCAAAGCTGACATGTTTGCTGCTTCCTTCAAATGGTAATCAATAACTAATATTATATATTTATTAATATAATTATATTATATATTAATTTACTATTTTATACATTACAATTAAATATACTCTATCTATACTATAATATACCTATTATATATTATAACATTAATATATATAATATAATATAATATTATATAATTTATTCTATATAATATATTGATAATATAAATATTAAAAATATAATATTTAATTAATATATAATATATATATAATATTATAATATAATTATTATACTTAATATAATAGTAGTATATATAATATATATATCTATAATTTTATTAAATATATATTATATATAATATATAATATATATATTTATAAAATATATATATTATTTTAATATATATATATTTTTATAAATATATAATTATATATATATATAATATCATATATATTAATATAATAATAATATATCATATAATTATATATAATATAATATATATATTAATAATATATATATATATATAATATATAGTAATATATAATAAATATATAATATTATATATATATATAATCGATATATTAAATATACTTTTCTTGTCGTTATCGACCCCACGAGTTAAAGAGCACCCAGAGAATAAGTACAATAAACGAATCACCTTCGACTGATAGTATATATACCTATATAATATAATATATATTATTATATATATATATAGTATAATATATATATATATATAGCTATATATAGTATACGATATATATATATATATATATATATATAGTATATATATATATTATAATAATATATATATATATAATATATATAATATATATATATATATTATATATAATGTTAATATATATATATATATATATATATATATATATATATATATAATATATATATATATATATATATATATATATATTATATAGTATATATATTTTTATATATATTTATATATACTATATATATATATATTTATTTATAGTTATATATATATATTATTTTATATATTTATATATATATTTATATATATATAATATATATAATAATATTATAATATATATATATATGTATATGATATATATATAATATAATTATATATAGTAATATATATATATATATATATATATATATATATATAATATATATATATAATATAATATATATTAGATATACATATATCATATATTATATATATATATAATCATATATATATATTATATTATATAATATTATATATATATATATAATTATATAATATAATATATATATACTATATATAGGATTACCATGAAGGAAGCACAAACTGGTAGACTTGAAAGAGATAACTTATTTAGAAGGAAGCTTTACTACATATATGTCTACATAAAAATCATTGAATTAAGAAAAACCCATATATTTAATTAATTACGCTTCTATTATACCAATTATTTCATAAATTTCAACCAACCGATCCAACAAAAAAAAAAAAACCCGTCTTTGTTATGTGTGAAGTGACTACAAAATATTTTGGAGTTTACGGAGAATCAAAGATTTTATTGTCAACATGGCATAGTTTATTTATTGATTAGTCTTTAACTTAAATTTTATATATATATAATATATATAATAACTATATATCTATTAAATATGTAGTATAATAATGAGAGTTACAGAGCTACCTACATATATATAATACATACAGAGATAAATATAATATATATATATATAATTATAATATAATAATAATATATATATATATATATATATATATATATATATTTTTATTATATATATATATTATATATATATAATATAATTTATATATATTAAATATTATATATTATATATATAACTATATATATAATAGTATAATATAATATATGTATAAATATATATGATATATATATAAATACTATATATACTATATATATATATAATCTTATATATATATATATTATAATATATATTTATATATTATAGTATTTTCAAACACCGGCCAAAGTAGGGCTTCGAGCTGACCGGGGAACAGAGAGGGGACGCTTACATATTACCCGTAAGGGAAAGCGAGAACCCCCGCAACACCCAAATACCAAAAATAATATATATATTATATATTATATAGTATATACTATATATATATAGTAATATATAATATATTATATATATTTTATAATATAATATTTATACATATATATATATATACTATATATTATTATAATATATATATATATAATAAAATAACTATATATAATAATACATATATATATTTCAATACTTATATTATAACTTATTGATATACTATAAACTCTAATGAGTATATGAATATATATACGTATATAATTTAGATTACTATATATTAATATAAAATACTAACTATATCATATATTATCATATAATATCTATTAATATATATAATCATTATATATTCTTTTTCATAACTTTTTTAAATTCGTTTTGTTTCTTTTATTTAACTAAAAAAAGCTACTTACCTCATCTCTGGAAAGCATGAAGTCGTTAGTTTACAATTCATTTATTAAAATATAAGATTTTTTTATATTATTTTTTTTTAAACAACATTTTTTTTTTATGTTCTAAAACACATATATATAACTTTTTTTTTTTTTTTCAAAATTAAACTTTTTTTCTTCTCGTCACGTTCTCCCTTTCCTTCATCCCTCCTTTCTTTTCACACTCCTCTCATTTCTTTTTTTCTTTCCTCTCTTCTCTTCCTTTTTTCCTCCTCCTCTTGTTTTCTACTCTATAAGTTTTTTTTTGCTTTTATTTTTGTTGTTTTTTTTTTATTTTTTTTTTTTTTTTTTTTTGTCTTCCTTCATCACGGTAACAGCCATTCAGCTATAGCATAATATATATATATTAACTTATATATATATATAATAAATAGTTACTTATATTTTATTATACTATTATATACGTACCCTATATAGTATATATATATATAGTATATATACTATATATATATATATATACATATATATATATTATAAAATACTATTTTATTATCTATAATATATATAATATACTGGTGAAAATGGTATTAAAACTAACAACACTCATATTCTCAATAAAAGCTAAACAATTATAAAGACAGATAAATACCCATGTTAGAAATACTAGCTAAAACTTTACCCACATAACGCTATGCCCCACTGTAAAAAAAAAAAAAATGGTTAAAAACCTCATAAAAAAAATAATATTATCTAAACCACTTCAAAACTAGACAAGTAAAAAGGGTAATCGTAGTATCGTACCCCATAATTGCTCGACCCCCCTTTCCAAAAATACACAACATAATAGAAGAATGAGATTAAGAGAGCCAAGAGCTTGAGAACACGATAGTAGTACAGAAGACAGTAGTGAAAGCAGAGAAGAGCAGAGAGAGAAAGAGAGAGAGAGAAGAGAGAGAGAGAGAGAGAGTGAGAGGAGAGAGGGAGAAAGAGAGAGTAGACAGAAGAAAGAGAGAGAGAGAGAGAGAGAGAGAGAGAGAGAGAGAGAGACGAGATCCACAAATACACATTATAATAGTGACCCTCCTAAAAAAAAAAAAAAAAAAAAAAAAAAAAAAAAAAAAAAAAAAAAAAAAATAACGCTCTAACATCATTACTACTCATTAAAATTAAAGACGTCCTTATCATTTGCCAAATTCAAACGATGTTGCTTCAAGTATTTCTCAATTTTGGAATAACGAAATGAAGAAACAAACTGTGATATAAGCAGTTTCCTATTGAAGTGCCCATTGAGCACTATTAATTGAATGGAATTTTTATTGCAAACAAATTGATCGAATTTAGTGCGAAAAGGGATTAGTGTTTCTAAACGAATATTTTGAGGAATAATCACAAAAGTATTCCAATACTACACACTGCATTCAACACATATCTACATTACAAACACACACGACACATATACACACACAAACATGACATTATATTATATATTATATATATATATATTATTATATCTATATAATATTATTATTTTTTTTTTATTATTTTTGTTTTTTTTTTTTTTTTATTATATATAATATATAATATAAATATATATATATAACGTAATATATATATAATAATTATATATCAATATATATATATGTGGAAATGTCAAGGGACCCGCGGTGGCTAAGCACACAAACTGGCCATGAATTAAGGCCAAAACCCTAACTCACACATCCCACACATGATCTTTAAATGATACTGGATCGTGAATTTACTTACACTTCACCAAGTCAATAAGAACAATTTACCCAGTTACACAGATTTACCTTACAATGGAAACCTAATTCCTCGACATGTGTCGGCAGATTTCTTTCAATATAACAACCTATACATAAAAGGTTATATTGACCCGTTATATGCTATGCAATTAATTAAACAGAAAACATAGAAATTCAATATGTTTATCTATTTTTCTAATTAAACATTCCGGGATCATGGTTGTATTTACTACTCAATTCAAATATAAACTAAAATTAATTTGCGAGAGTTCCTTTAAAAACTAAATCTAGGAGTTTTGAATGGATTTCTATAATAATTGAATTCAAGATAAATCGAACATCATGCCTATCATTTGAAAATCAAACGCAATCAATATAAATTGAAACTAGTTAATACTTTTTGTTTTAGGAATTTTAACAAAACTTTATCAAAGTTTTAAGGAAATAACCTTTTAAAACTTTAAAATTCTCCTAATGATTTTTACTCCATAAAATGCCTCTATATATTTAGAGACCGTAACCTTATAAGGCAATAAGAAATCAGTAATGCGTCAAGGTCACCCGCCTATTTGGCACAGGTTATTGTGAGATGTTGTTCTGGGTTCATAAGCAACCGGAGGCTTAGTGCTTGGTCGTGTGTTATTGTTTTGTGTGTGGTGTTTTGTTGTGTTGTTTTGTGTTTGTTTTGTTTGGGCTTGTCTGTGGTGCTGGGCGTTGTTTGTGGAAGAGGGGTTTGCGGTTCTTTTGTGTGTGGCTGTGTGTATTTATTGTGTTGTGGGTGGGTGGGGTTTTGTGGTTGGGGTGTGTTGGTAGTCTTATTGAGTTGGTGGTTGGTGTATAGTGTGGGGGGTATTAGTGTTGGTGGGGTTGTGTTGGTTGTTGTGTGGTGTGTTGGTCCGGAGTTTGTTTGTTTGGTGTCTATTGATTGGTGTGGTGTGGTTAGGGTGTGGTGTGATGGTGTTTTTTGGTTTGTTTGTGATTAGTGATGTGGTTTGGTTGGGTGTTGGGTTTTTTGTGGGTTGGTGAGTGGCTCGTGAGTGGATTGCTTAGGTTGGGATTGGTGTGTTTTGGGGTGCGCAGCGTGTTGAGATTTGGTGGTGTGCTTTTGTTGACGTTAAGGTGTGTTTGTGGTTGTTGGTGGTTTTGTGGTGGTGTTTTGGTGTGATTGTCTTTTTTGGTTGTTTGTGTTGGGTTTGTTTGTTGTGAGCTGGGTTTTGATCTGTCTTGGTGGTGTGTCTGTGGTAGTTTCGTGGTGCTGGGGTCGTTATATTGGTGAGTGCGAATTGGTTGTTATGTGTGTGTGTCTTTGTTTTTGAGTTTAGTGTGTGTGTGTATTTTGGAGTATTTGTTAGGGGTTTGTGTGTGGTTGGCGATTGTTGGTGTTTTGGATGGTGGGGGTGTTTGTGGAGTGGTGTTATAGTTTGTTGTCTTAGTTGTGGTTGTGTCAGGGGTGTTGATGCGTTTGTAGCCTTTGAGGTGAGGTGAGAATGTGGGTGAGGTGTTTGTGGGTTGTTTGAGGTGGTGGGTTGTGTGGTTGTGTGGGGTGTGTTGGTTTTTTTTGTGAGTTTTGTGGGTTATTGTGTGTGTGATATGTGTGTGTGGGTGTGTTCGGTCGTTGTAGAGGTGTGTTTTTAGCGTAGGAAGTTATGTTTTTGTGGAAGTCGATGGGGGAGGTTTTGGTTATTCTTAACTGCGTATTGTGCTTATGGCGTTTATTTGTAGTGTGTGCCGAGTCCTCATATTATTTGGTGAGGTGAGTTTGTTGGTATTGTGTGTTTGTTATAGTGAGTGTATATGGTAGGTGGGTGTAGTGGGAGTGTTAATGGTTGTTCTGGTTGGGCGTGGAAATAGTGTGGTGGGTATATTTGTGGGTTTATTTGAGGTGCAATATTTTGAGTGTTTATATTATATTGCTTAATTTCTTCTAGGGTAGAGGTTGCGTTCAGTAGGTTGCTCCGAGTGGTGGTTGTTTTGTGCTAACGGGTGTTATATTGTTGGTTTTGGATCATGAGTGTGAGTGTTTATGATAGATTGAGGTGTGGTTGTTGTTGTTTATATCGTGTTTAATTTGTGTTTTGGTGTGTAAGGTGGTTTTGTTGAGTAAGTTTGTTGTATGTGGATTTGTGGGATGTGTGAGTTGTTGTGATATGTGAGGGTTTATTGTATCATGTTGCTAAATGTTAGTGTGAGCGTGTGAGTGGTGAGGTTGTTAGAGAGGAAGTTGGTTGATGTGTTATTATGTATTATAACAATATTGAATATATATATTTACTGTAAGTTGATTTTTTATGGTTGTTCACGTAAAGAGTGAGGTGGTATGTAGTGTATAGTGAGGTGTTTACATTTTATTATCGTTTGGTTTGGATTGTTGTGCTCGTAGTCGGTATGTGGTCGCTTATGGTAGATTTTTACTTAAAATTAAAATAACTAGTAATAATTATTTCAGATTTCAAAATTATTATAATTAGAATTATTTTTAAAGTACTAAATTGGTATTAACTTTCATAATGTTTATAAAAATACTTGTTGTATCTGGAAATGCAGTAGTAAACTCCATAGTTAAATGATTATGAAGTACCATAAACTTTAATATTAAAATATAATACATTTTTCATTTGGTAATACACATAGATAATATAACAATAAACTATGAATAACATTTTGATGTACATAAACAAACATCTATATTTATCCCAGATTTAAGATACTAATCACCTCATATATTATATAACAGCTATTTTAAACAGCCTACCCTATATAATTGTTTAACCTATGACTCCGTTGACTTTTTCTCATGATAAAATTAATGTTTGATATTAAATTAATGTGTTAAGGAGATAAAAAAACGGCTGAATCTAAGGGATATAAGAAAACTAATTAACTAACTTTAGGGGCAGCCTATAAAATTAAGGCTTATAGTTCGCGTAATTTTTGTAAAAAAAATATTCCGGGGTGTACGGATTTAGAAACCCTAAAACGAAATATCTAGCACAAATTGGAGCTATCTGGGCAACTCCAGATTTCAACAGAAAGAATTTCAAAGTATTGAACATTAAGATATTAATAAAATACTCTACAACAAATCAAATTTGTTTTTTTGTTGTGTTCTGGCAGGCTGCTTTTTTATTTTTCAGGGCCAGCTTATTAATTTTATTGATTATTTATTATTATTTATTATTATTATTATATTATGTAATATAGTAATACTATAATTGAAGAAATTAAGTTCTAAGCAGAAAATAATAAATTTTTGAGAATTAATGCTTGTAAAAAGTTAATTTAATAATAATAATAAAATAGAATCATTTCCAAGTGAAAAAAAAAATTCATAGATTCGTTCAGAAGTATAACTTGGAGATAGCTTTTAATAAACAAACGATTTAAAAAAATAATATGATTAAATTTTATAGTTACCTTCTTCCTAAATCACTCGAAGACCACGTTTTTTTGTAATTTTAAAATATATTTTTAAAGTGATTATATAAAAAGTTATTATTATTATTATTATTATTTGTGATGTGAGTTTGTTGTAATGATTGTGAACCGAAATAGCAGAGATGGAAAGACAGTGATTGTAAAATGTGGTGGTACTCTAATTTAAAGGAAAGGCTGTAGTGGAACTTGGGGACGGAAATGAGAGAATCAAAGGCTTTTCGATTAAAAAAAATTTTGTGGAGGTGGGTGTACGTACAACACGGTTTGCCTAATACGCAACGTTTGGATCTGAAATCCCTTCTTTCTGAAAGGAGGTTTATAAAAATATTAAGGGTTGTCCACCGGGTTTAAAAATATATTCTTGTGGAAATAATTGCTTATGGAAAAACCTCAGCATAATAAATAATAAAAAAAAAATAATGTGCATGGCATTTGAGAGTTAATTATGTCAAAGAAAATGCAAATAATAGATGAAGCTATGAAAGACCAAGTTTGGGATTAGAAAGAGATAAGGGTCGATGGATAGCCCAAAAAAAATGGATAATAATAGTGACCTACAAATAGAGTGATCAAGGTTCAAGTATAGATAATATAAAATATTATATTATTATATATATTCGAGTATAAGAGAAATGTAATAAAAATATAAGTAGAGAATCGCCGGTTATTAATATGATATTAAGATTATATTAGAATCCATTAGACTTGTTCTTTGATCAGCGCCACATTGTGCTAAAACTCTTATAAGAAAATAAAGGAGGGACGGAATAAATGCAACACTTAGCGATAAGGAAGAACCAGGAATGATTATCGAGTTTAGTCCCAACACCCATTCCTATGACAAGTCAATAAATAAAAATTCAATAAATTACAATAAAATGATGGGATGAAATTAAAATTGAAAGAGACAAATGAGTGAGAGTTAATAATAGATAATCAATAATATTAATATCTAATCTTTAGTTCAAAAATACTATTCTGAAAGTTTAAACTCAATGATAAAAATAATATAGGAGAATGAATAGAATATATGTACATAGAAATAAAATGAGAAAGATATATAGAGTCTGAAAGGGACTCACAATAAATAATATCTGCAATGGGATAATAAAAGGTAATAAATAAACACAAAAATGTTATAAAATTAAAAACAATTTGAAAGTCAAACACTGAATGGCAAATTCGTAACTTGTAACTTTATAGCAGAGTATAGTTACCTGTTTTAGTATGCCAAAGTGAACTTGGGAAGAATAGTACAAAAAATAAAAATTGCCTAATATTTCGCTAAGTTACTCCTTTATATTAGTAGCCTCGCTCAAGAAAAATTGGGTTTGGCTGTGGTAGAGAAGAAAACAGGGTGCATTTTTTTAAAATAAATATAAGATAATTTAACATGGATTGGACAAAATATTACAAATGGCGGGGTGGCTATGTAGGAGATGGTAAGGAAAGCTCAATGGCGGATTATTAAAGGGTAAAATAAATAGATAAATTATACAAAAAGATAAATATTAATATATCCATCTGAGTTAAGTTGGCCGAGCTTTCTGGGTACTATGTCATAAACAGGCTTCTCGAGATACCGTCT
>JABUQX010026714.1:25000-27841 GCA_015478945.1 Trachelipus rathkii | reverse complement strand
TATGGAGGAGGAGTGAGAAAGAGGAGCATGAGCAACACTATGGTCAGATCCCTAATGATCCCTGAAACCCTTTAATTTATCTCTTTGATTTATCTGAGGTTTTAAGGAAAATTCAATTAATGAGCCCCAACTATTTTTACACACATCTCAGGTCTTGTAACAGGGTATCCTGATAATCATTTTGAAAGAAAAAGATGATTTATTATTATTATTATTATTATTATTATTATTATTACACATTATTAATATAATAACAACACCACACTAACACACAATAACACACAATAACAATAATAGTAAAAAAATAATAATAGTAATAATAACAATAATAACAATAATAACAATAAAAATAATAATAATAATAAATAATAATAACAATAATAATAATAACAACAATAACAATAATAACAACAACAATAACAATAATAACAGGATCCCTGTCAATATTCATCACAATAAATGGTGACAAGCTCGACAATGACAATAACAATAACAATAACAATAACAATATTAATATTGAACCACAACATAGCCACACATATATATATATAAAGATACATAAACAACATATATATACATATACATATGTAATACATATTACATATATACATACATACATATACATACATATACATACATACATACATATATACACACACACACACACACACACACACACACACACTGTTTGGTGGTACCGAATTAAGCATTTTTCTTCCTCCAACACAGATGACTTCACATTTTTCCCTTTTATGACTTGATTTTTATTTTATTTTATTTTATCTTAATCCCTGAACGGAAGATCCATCTGAGAAGATCCCGATCCCATTACACACACATTTATCCACACACACACACACACACACACACAAAGACAAGCATCCATTCACTTGATGCAACAGTCGCCAACTGAACTCCCACACACACATGATAACACACACATTATTATCTCCCTTTCCTCTTCAACTACTGATCCCTCTGACTTTCAAAATCTCCTACCTCATTTCCTTCCATACATACGAATATATATATATATATATATATATATATATATATATATATATATATATATATATATATATATATATATATATATATATATATATATATATATATATATATATATATATATATATATATATATAGAGAGAGAGAGAGAGAGAGAGAGAGAGAGAGAGAGAGAGAGAGAGAGAGAGAGAGGGGGCTATAAAATTAGTGTGGAAAAGTCTTCTAAATCCTGTGAGAAAAGAACTGCTTTCTGTTTTTTCTATCCGATCGTCATCATCCTTTGGTGTGATCGACTCTCAAGGCTGACGAGGTCAGGGTCAAAGTCCAGAGGTCAAAGGTCGTTGTGTTCCACCTAGCTCCACACTCTTTCCTTTGTATGGAGCCTTGACAACAACAGGGCTATCACGTGTCTGTGGTCATCATCAATATTATTACATATATATATATATATATTATTATTATATATATATATATATATATATATATATATATATATATATATATATATATATATATATATATATATATATATATATATATTATATATATGTGGAGGAGGAAGATCGAAAAATATATAGATAGGTTAGAAAAAGAGAGAGAGAGAAAGAGTGGTGGTCGGAGCCTGGAGTTCTTGATTCCTACTTGGTGGAAAATGGAGTCCCATTGGGGAAGATAATAACTGGTACTAATTTCTCCAACACACAGACATGACAAAACCACCACCTACCACCACCACCACCACCACCACCACCACCAACAATAACAATAATAAATAACAATAACAATGGATTAATAAAAATAAAAATAACAACAACAAAAAGAATAATAATAATGAATAATAATAATAATAATAATAATAATAATAATAATAATAATAAATAATAACAATAATAATAATAATAGTAATAATAACAATACAATAATAATAATAATAATAATAATAATAATAATAATAATAATAACACACACACACACAATAATAATAATAATAATTATAATAATAATAATAATAATAATAATAATGATAATAATAATAATAATAATAATAATAATAATAATAATAATAATAATAATAATAATAATAATAATAATAATAATAATAATAATAATAATAATATAAATTTTAAATCAAATCTGAAATGTAAATTTAAGCAGTATATATATATATAGAATAGCTAAAGTAAAAAATTAATAATTAAACATTTTATTCTATAAATTTATTCTAGAAACGAGTTTAAACTTGCTATTCCTCTAAATTTCTCCAATTAGGAAAAAAAAGTAAAAAGAATATAGATTAAAAATTAGATCAAATTACACTAGAGTTTGTTGAAGTTCAATCTCTATAAATATAGAATGGTCAAATTATAGTTTCTATATTTATATATGATTGCTATATAGTTTGTGCAGTCGAATGTGCAAATTTGTTATTCCAAATCTGGAATGTTGATAATCACAACTGAAATGGCCAGAAACCTGTAGTTTAAATTTTTCAGTTTATAAAACTAATGCTATTATCCTCACAAGAAATTATCTGAGAACACGGATAATACAATAAAAAAAATTTATATTATATTTTATTCATAGTCTCAAAGGTTATCTTATAATGTCTATATTAGATATATTAAAGATAAAGCTGAGAAATGTATGGTACTCTTAAAATATTTGAGAAATGAAAATTTTTGAGCAGAAAGAAGTATTTTCCCGCATCTTTATATTATAAACTTTGGCTAGGTCAAGGATAGATTAATTATTTTTTGTTTCCTCTCAAAGAGAAATGCAGAATACTTGATCACCAACAATACTGGGAATTCTGACTGCTGGAGTTCTTTGTAG
>JABUQX010026714.1:0-20000 GCA_015478945.1 Trachelipus rathkii | reverse complement strand
TAATATAGCAGGCAGAAGCTGAAGTTTTGCTGTTTTGATTTTTCTTTTGTCCCTAGGTGTTAGAACTGAAGCAGAGCTCTTGTGATTATTTTTTGGTTCCGGGGCTCGGAGCTGTTGTGATATTTCTTGTTGCTTCTATGATCAGACATGAGGCAGAGCTGCTGTGATTTTTCTTGTGGCTTCAGTGATCAGACTTGAAGCAGAGCTGCCGTGATTTTTCGTGTGGCTTCAGTAATCATACCAGAAGCAGAGCTGCTGTGATTTTTCTTGACTTCAGTCATCAGATTTGAAGCAGAGCTGCTGTGATTTTTCTTTTGACTTCAATGATCAGACATGAAGCAGAGCTGCTGTGATTTTTCTTGTGGCTTCAGTGATCAGACTTGAAGCAGAGCTGCCATGATTTTTCTTGTGGATTCAGTGATCAGACCTGAATGAAGCAGAGCGACTGTGATTTTTCTTGTGGCTTCAGTGATCAGACATGAAGCAGAGCTGCTGTGATTTTTCTTGTGGCTTCAGTGATCAAACTTGAAGCAGAGCTGCTGTGATTTTTCTTTTGTCTCCGGAGATAGGAGCAGAATAAAAATTTCTGTGATATATTTTTTGGGCTAAGAAGATTCAGAGATTAATATATCGGCAGTTGTAAGAGACTAAAAATAAAGATAATCATATCTTGTTTAAAGTAATCTCTCTCTCTCTCTCTCTCTCTCTCTCTCTCTCTCTCTCTCTCTCTCTCTCTCTCTCTCTCTCTCTCTCTCTCTCTCTCTCTCTCTCTCTCTCTCTCTCTCTCTCTTTCTTTCATGATTATATGAAAGGGAGAATCTCTTTTTAAAATAAAAAGATTAAAAATTGAGAATATTTTGGGTTAAGAATTAAAATGAATAAATGTTGTCAATGGGTAAAAGAAATTTGACATTGTGAAACTATTTTGAAATTTGAAATAGTGTTCATAGTTTTTGTGGTTAAGCATTTTTGCTGAAAATAGTGCAAATGATATTGTGATGAATAAGAAATTTTGAAAAAGATGTGTTAGAATATTTGATAAACATAGAAATAATATTACTACTAATAATAATATTAATAATACTACTATTACTGTTGAAACTATTTCAAGACACACGCTAAATAGTACAGAAATTTCTTTATTTCAAGTCAGAAATAATCTCCTTATTAGGTGTTTTACTCTAAATAAAAATTAAGTTTGAAATTCACAGCCACATAACACACACACACAAACACCACAAAAGTAATGAGGATAAAGTAAAGTGATAGCGTACAAGTACAATAAAAGAGGCTGGGTAGGGTACGGGTGTCAAAGAGCGAATGAGAAGCAAGTAGGCACTGAGCGTGAGAGTAGTAAGATATGATAGATGATAAGGTTATGAATAGGAATATAGTATTATATGACAGGTAGCATATAAAGTAGGAGTAGAGATAATATAAGTTAAGTAAGGTAGTATAAAAAGAGATGAGGACAGTCACATCTCGGTATAAAGAATTGCGACTCCACAGACACATGTTCTGACAGAGATTCTCGCATTTAAATAAGAAGCCACCATCCACAAAGGAATAATTATATAACAGGAGCTGCCGAAATACTCATCTAAAAAGTAGTTTGTTTTTGACCGTATTATAAAAATGGGTACCAAGATGAATCCCTTTATAGTAGTGTATAAAGAGAAAGCGAATGCACACAAGAATAAGAAATAAACTCAGAAAGACCAAGCGGGCTTAGTGAGCCCCCAAAGAGAAATAACCATTGCAAACCCTGCAAACGAGCCTTAAGCCCCTGTCAATAAACAGTTTGAGACATTCTCAACGAGCAGAGAATATCTGATAGTATTCAAACATAAAAACGAAACGGTATGTAGTAGCATAGCCGTAGTGATGGAGACGAGAGGGTATTCCGAAAGTTAGTAATCCGAGAGTAAGTATGTCCGCAGGTATAAGCCAAAGATCAGCTGACCAGCCACCCAACGTAAAAAAGCGTACATGATTAAAACGTGATGAAACAAGCTAGCGAGTCTGTGAGTGAGCAGATGACACGGAGCGTTCGTATGACACCGCGCTCTCGAGAAGAAAGGATTCCACCATAATCAATAAACCACACACCATCGAGCAGTTCAGCACGAAACGTGCATCTATCCAGTGAAAAAAAATCTAATAAAAGGAACATTTATGAGTTAACAAACAAACGAAGACCACCGGAGACGAGAGGGATCCGGTACTAGTAATTAATGAGACAGCCAAAGGCCGATATGCAATGGTTAAACCATGACCATTCAACACTATCACTGCACGCGCAGCATAAGGACATCAGCGTGTTAAAACTGGACGAAGTATTAGGTCCATACTAACTTAAAAACCAATATCTCAACTAATCTATATTATACTTATATGTAAAAAACACAGTAGAGTTTTATATTACCTATGATAGAGATATGATGTTAAGTCACACACACGTACCCAATTACTAGTAAAGTTGAGTATAGCCCACAGTACTTACGTAGAACGTATAATCTGAAAGAATATCTAGATCGAGAGATGACATAATAACTAAGCAATACTCATCAGTATCAATAGCCAAAACACTTAATATCAAAAACGGATTTACCAGTGTTAACTGCCTATTATACAACGAGAACATAAGGCTGATTACGTACGTAGCTATTATACCCAAGTTTTAGAAAGACAATTGAGACTATCATTTATCTCAATCTGCAAATTAGTACAGATAGTCAGTACCCAATCAATATAAATAGTATTAGCTAGAAATATATGACTACTGTGATAATCAACAATAGTGCACCTACATAATTAAAGTAGTAGGTCAACCATGCTACCTCAACATAAAAACTTAGGCAATAAGATGAGACATTAATAACGAGTAACAAATAACGAATAAGTTCTATTAATAAACTAACTAAATACCATATAGAGGAAATACTGACTACTATGCTAATAATAGTAATATGGAGGGGATAATACACTCAGAAGGTACCTAGGATCTACAAGTATCTATATTAAAGTAGGTCAGTGACTACGGTACCACTCAAATTTAATCGAGAAAATGAAAACCTGAGTATACGTAGAAAACAGCAATATAAATCTTGAGTCAATAATTATCAATTAATATATACATGAACCAAGAGGTGAAATAGACCTAGGTCAACTTTTCCTATAAATGTCACCAGCTCTATATCTATATATATCAGTTAAAATATAGCCAGAATCATATAAGCAGATAAATATATTCTGGATAAGATACAACTATATTAGAGTGATGTGGATGCGAAATTCATAAGACTTGATTGACAATAAACCGAGAAATAAACGATGGAAAATACAGATAATAGTATATATTGAAGTAAAAATAATAATATAGCGACAAGTATATAACAGAGAATGAAAACAAAACTTAATTTGAGTAGAGATAAAATAAAATATAATTTAAAAAAATAGAGCTAAGAGGTTTCTCTGCTCTGACTCTCCTTTACTACATAATGAATAAAAATATAAGGGTGAAAAAAAAGTAAAAAAATAGGGGTAATAAAAACAAAGATAAATAAATGTAAGAAAAATAGTAGATAAGTAGTAAATAAGTATAAGGTAAATTAATAAATTATGTAATAAAATAAAAATATAATTATTATAATATATTCAATAATAAAATTAAATCTAATCACGCTGTGTAGATATGGTTTATATTATCTTACTTAAAGTAAGTTATTATATATATTAAGTAAAACTAAAAATAAAAGTAAATATTAATTGAATAAAAGCAAATATACCCCAGCAATAAGACTACCTGATGATACTCCACGCGTTCAGCTCGTGTCGCTAGGACTACTACCCGGCCTGCGTTTCCAGTACCGCCCAAAAAGAGGTGACTACCAGCCTCTGATCAACCTACCCTACTAATCGAAGCGATTTAACCATACGCCGCCCAATAGCCCCCCCCCGGCCCAGCAACCTCTGCTACCTAAGCTATGAATATATCACGAAAGGCTCGTGTGCTGCTGAGCAATGGAAGTCGTCTATGTGCTGATGTCACAACGCCGTCTGCGAAAGTATAATTAATGATCAAAGATATCTTATACTCACATTAAGATACTACTTAACTATATTTAGACTAATGAGGATTAAATTAAGAATAGAATGAATCACGAATATAGTAATAATTGACATAATCACAAGATAATAACAACAGAGTAATGAAGATATATATGAATAAATAAAATCTACATAAAATACAGATAAAAGTTAATAAAAATCACAGTTAAAATAGAAAATAAGGATAAGTTAATATATAACATATAATACTCATACGAAATAATACCTCGATAGTAAATAAGTCGATGAGATGAAAACCAGTATTGATCTCTGTTCTTTGAGATTCTACCCCATAATCAATTAACTCATCAACATCACTATTTTATATCACTAATCACCATTAACACTAACACATTCAACAAGTAATTAAGTGCGGAATGAGAGTGAAATGATTAATTAATCTATTAATAATTTATAGTTAAATGAACAACAATAACATACTAAGTAAATAAATAATGAAATATATAATAAGTAAATTCAGAAGAAAATCAAGTAATATGAGTAGCATATAATAGAAAGAGTTCTGAATTAGAAGTTCAAACATATAGTCTTAATATCATTAATATGAATTATATTATTAAAGATAAAGTAATCCAAACTTCGATAATCACACAAAATATTATCGATTTCAACACTTAACTAAACTTTACGGAGAGAGGAGTATAACTAAACCCCTGGAGCGGAACAGCCGCTGAGCTCTACAGACACTTTGTGCCTTACGTACATACAGGTATAGCAACAGCACGTAGATAAGTGATAAACATTTAATATATTATTAAATATTATATAAAGAAGAAAATCAACAAATCGTATACAATAAATTCAATTAAAACTATGGTGTTATATAATTTGTATAGATCTAAATATGGAATTAAACTGTTTATTCCAAACTAAATACGTTGAGGATAAACTGATTACGATTATCACCTAACATGACAGTTCACAAAAGACGGTTATAATATAATAGGATTAACGTAACAGCAAAATATCATACTTAACATAGTACGTGTCAGAAAACAGGTTTATGGAAGACGCTTATCAATATTTCAAAGAACGGGAATAGTTTTTTTAATACTATATGAAAATCATAGCAACAATCATACTGGCGCTTTGCTGCATGTCTTAAGTGGAGCGCAGCAGAGCCCAGAAGAACCGGGAGAAACGAGATTTTTAAAATATATCCATATTCTGTTCATAGATAATCGACGAAGTCTCTATTCGAGCATCGAATATACACAAAGTTTACAAATCGTCATCGTACAGGTTACATCGGATAAAGAAATAGTATCATAAATACCAGTGAACTAAACCCAAAATACACTAATAGATTATGAATCACTAACTAATGAGTATTAGAGTTAATACATCATTATATTCAAAATAGGTAAGAATTAGTAAGGGCTCATAGAACGAAATACAATAATAAATAGCACTACAAAGAAATAATGAGATAGCAGGTACAAAATAACCGTAAGGACTGGAAATGAAAAGGTATTCAACGCACTATAAAGTCACGTACACAACGTATCTCTGAAAATAAATCTCCTTACTATATCATAAACAAACTGTATCAATATAATGACTGTAATCCAACTTGGAACGAACGAAAGGCAACAAGACAAGGCCTTAAGGCACACTGCGTGTCAAATAACAATAGAGTCGCAACATAGTAATTATATATATATATAAGCAATACATGCTGATAATATTACACTGAGAATTTGAAATGATTAAGCAGCAACCTAACCATATATAATTTAAGCATTAAGAGCAACTGAATTATATGTAGTGCTACCTAAAATTAGGACCATATAATGTTAGACTATATACTGTGTGGCGCAAAGACTGAAGCAAAAACAATAAGTAGCCAATATTATATCTCAGAACTAGGCTCAAGAGTAAGTCTGGAGTAAAGTAGTTTTAAGAAGAAACAATAAACCTAGAGACTCTTTGAATATTTAGCCAACTAGTAGCTCCCAGTCACGTCTGTGACGTAAAGCGCTCTCGTCACTACCTCCTTATTATAATCTTGCCGGTAAGAAAGAAATACGTGAATGAGTCAGATTTGACAAATAAGTCATGATGTATGCGCCTGGGTACCCGAGAGCTGATGAGACAATGCACTCCTCTACTAAATAAATAGTAATTGTTATTAATACTCCTTGTGATTTTTAAGATATTTTGGTTGGGAAGTTCTTATAAGATCAAAAGTCCATTAGCTTCTCTTCCATTCCCTATGATTGATAAGAATAAGAACTGGACCTGGTTATACTCGGAGTTGCAATAAATAAAAGTTTATATTATTTTGACCTGAAGAATTGCATGTAAATCTTAGAAGATTATGATCGAGTATAAAGAATTGATATATGAGTGGCGTAGATTTTATATAGAAAGTGGGAGAGGAAGAGAATATATCCCCTGCAAAGACTCTGCTTTGATTGTCCCACGGATCTCAAACTCTGTTCCGACCCTAATGTTTGGGAAGAGGAAAGAGGGTTGTCCAGTTGATCTACTAAAAATACAGGATTTCTAAGTCACATGTTCTCAACTATATATAGCCAATATATGTTTGGTGCTTACCAGAATGTGGCTACCTCACCGATGGAGATGCTGATTTTATACCCAAAGCAGAAGTGTTATATATG
Organism: Trachelipus rathkii; assembly: GCA_015478945.1. Taxonomy (NCBI): domain Eukaryota; kingdom Metazoa; phylum Arthropoda; class Malacostraca; order Isopoda; family Trachelipodidae; genus Trachelipus; species Trachelipus rathkii. Next base: position 13,245 of record JABUQX010026714.1, on the reverse strand, counting down.
AGAGTAAGTCCCGTGATGATAAAGAAGTGTGTTATATGCTGTAGACTGACCTGCGTTTTATTTTTGTCAGGCATTATTGTTACAGAACTGTCATTTAAAAGCAGTATTAAGAGTGAGTAACATTAACCTCTTAAAAAAGAGTAAAAGAATAGATCTTTTACGAGAATAGCATTTTTAATAAACAAAAATATTGGATCGCAGAGTGGTGTATAGATTGTGAGTGGACAAAATTTATAAATACCAGCATTAATGAATAAAATCGTGTTATAAATTTTAGTTATAAAAGCAGAGAATACGAAATTGAAAAGCCATGATTGTGTCTATGATTAATATGGAACTTAATTATTACGGTTAAAATAGAATTAGGATAGTGAGTAAATAAACATTGGAAGGACCTAGTTATAAAAGGTTAGTGATAAGGGAGTATATAAAGTTACGGTAGATAGGCCGGTAAGCTATAAGATGTGCGATATAGGTCATTAATAGATAGTATGGTAAGTGAGTAGGTATAAACTTAGACGAGGTCAATTATAGATGATAATATGCCAAGAGTATAATCAGTAGATAGATTAATATATATAATAATCTCATCTCTTTTTTCCAATCCTCCTCCAACTCGAACCACCAGATTGTGTGTGTGGAGAGGAGATGATGGTGAGGTGAGAAATATAAAAGTGATAAATTAATAAATCAATTATTTCCCGTAAGAGAAAGAAAAGTTAGAAGGGATAGTTGTCACAGTTTATCGCATAACGCATAGTAATGTATACTGGGAACAAGTGAGTAGAAAGGAGGACGGTTAGTGAATAATTAGGCAGAAAGCATAGTGAACCAGTAAGGGATTAAAGATATAACATAAAAGGTTTATTGATAAGTTAAATGTAAAAATAATAGGGTATAAAAATATAATACCGTGAAGAATATGATAAGTAAAAAAAGTACCCACAGAAGAGAGGTATTAGTATATAATATTATAGATAATGTAATATTAACAGATATGTTTGAAAAGATTGTTATGTAATTAATATGATCACTAAGATGACAGTCGATGAATAACGCATGACATCACAAATAATTGTTTTTAAAAGGCAACTAGCTAATAAGCACTTTTCTATATATTAGAATTAAATTGGTTACATAAAATAACTTTAGAATATGGAGTAGTAAAGAAAAAAAAATAAATGAGCAAACATAAAAAAACATAAAACCCAAAGAAGGTATTTAATAATGAAAGTACATTTAATACAACGCTATTCATAACATTTGGAAATCATCACCGAGGATGATATTACGGAAAGACCTCAAAAAATAACCATGTAATTGGATCAAGTAGAAAGTTATGAGAAAGTCCTGTATTTTCATAGAAGCGACAACTGACGACCCCAAAATAGCAGAAAGATTGAACCCGGAAAAACAAGCGGAGTCTGAAGGAAATTTCTTCCCCCAAAATTTCCATATCATGACTCCCTAAAATCTAAAATTTCTCACTGAAAATAATAAATTTTATTGCAATGAGTAACAGCCTATCACAATCACTGAAGAGCAAGGACTCGTAGAAACTCATTGCCATCTTCAACCAAAATATCTTTTACCTAGTATAAAAATTTTTTTTTGGTAGAGATGATGATGTTTGACCAACTTCGATACAGTAAGTGAGATCAGCAGTAATCAAGAGTTATCTAAGGCTGATCAGATAACATTTACTACAGATATATGTGGTAGCTAAATATTCAAACGTGAGTCATTATTTTCTTGTAAACTACTTACTGGCTTATCTCGAGCCAGTTATGAAATAATTGGGACTATTATTTCCAGTGTGGTAGCCAATAGTAAGGTATAAGCATTTCGAGAATAGATGACTCAGTGATATACAAAGAAGCAAATATAAGTAGTAGTATTAAATATTATGTAACGGTATAGGGATCGCGCGAGTATATATAGAAGATATCAATAGCCTATTAGTAGGTTACTGACAAATAGCGCAAAGGACCAGGATCATACGGTGGTATATGATAGTAGGTGTTAGTAATAATGAATAGAAAAAACCTTGAATATAACTAGTAGTATAGTATAGAATATATATAGTATAGAGAGAGAGAGAAGTATATAAAAAAATAAAATGAGGGAAGGGTGGAATGGTCAGCTAATCTCGAGTGGGAAATAAAAAAATAATAGTTAGAATATGTGTGGAATAGGAAGTGAGGTGGGAAATATAGAGGGTAGAAGTAGGTGTGAGGTGAGAGATATAGAATGAGAGAGAGGTATTAGATAATGTAGAAATAATAAATAAAATGATACTGTGGAGGTAAAGGTGGAGCGTGATGTTAAAAAATTTATTGTGCGCGAAGTGACGAAGTGGAGCGGATGGTGGTGATGATGGATATGGAAGGTATTTGCACGGTGTATTGCTGCACGATGACGACTTTGATTCGTTGGTGAAAATAAAAAGTACATATTTTAGAAAAACAATTTGTTGATACCTCCATCTTCTCTTCGTGCTCGTTTCTCGGTATGAGGTCAGGTCTCCTTAATAAGAGGGCAATATAGGTAGTAGTCGAGTAAGACCTACCCCGGGTATATATTCGGAGTTAACGTAGTATTATAGGTAGAAACTCCATAAAGGAGTATGTGAGAGGTACAGATAATAAGGGATAAATTATATAGAGATTCTACCGTATCAGATTAGTCATATAGCCGTCTAAGGTCATAAGATTATGGTAGCAAAATATATAATAGGTTTAGGTGATATATATATTAGTATCCCGTGATATACGTACCCCCTGTTATAGAGATACGGGGTAATCGGCTCGAAAAATAGTATAACTACCATATAGAGTATAGTGGAAGGTCGGGAACCGATAGTTTGAGGTGAATATATATATATGAGTATACCGTACCGAATCTACTAATTCTACTTTTAGACAAATGTTTTTGTCAAGTGTTCATTCAAGCCTTGTCTTAAGAATTTAATGCGTTGAACCCCCGCCATCGAGAGGAATTGTTGATGCACCTTAAGTGTCTCTATATATAATTCTCCCAATATGAATATCTCGAATATATATAGAGTGGTACAATAATTTCAATTATAATAATAATCATTGTAATGATTATTGGTAAATTACTATTAATACACGTAAGATTGTCATGACAAGGCTTGATATATCAATTTACATGGATACTAAAAATAATAAGTGAATAATAATAATAGTATCCAACAATAGCAAAAACATAATTTAAATGGGTTAAGAAATACGGAATATTATTATTATTATCCATAAATATAAATATGTATAGTAATAAAGTAAATAGTAGTATATACCTTAATCTAAATATTTAAAATATGGGAGTGAGAATAATAATAATAATAATAGAATAATCCAGATAATAATAATTAACATATATAAAGTTTATATATTAATCTAATTATTTATACATAGATATGAATTTGAATAAAATAACTTGAGATGTAGAGTACCATGGTTCCTCCATGACAGATAAATGGAGATCACATAAAATAATCAAGTAACATAATTATATAATTAGAATCTGTTTTATTATTATTTGATTAAAACATTTAGTATTTTCTTACCTTCAACTTTGGACATGATTCTACTACTAAAACCTTATATTATCGAGAAAGGACGGGTTGCAACCTCTCTGACACCTCCCTGTTCGCACATAGATACATCAAGGTTTTCGTGTTTGTTCTTTATGTCTATCTAAATAATTATACAATTTTGATTACTTGACGTATTCATTTACTTGAATAGTGAGATATAATTATTGTAGACCCTGATCTATAAGTGATAGCACCTACCCTTAGGTGACTATTTTACACCCTGGCATTCATAAAGATTACATACCTTATCTAGTAAAGGTTGTTTAATACCGTAAGTTTATACTAGTTACGATTAGATCATATGATTCAAGTAATTTGGGGCTTGTCCCACTGAAATTTGGAGTGTACAAAATCCTAGTGTCATTATATTTGATACCTACCGTAATATAACAATGCTAAATATGAATTATAACATATATCACAGTAAATAGAATATAGCATATATATATTGTAGGTGATATACTTATCAATGTAGTCGTGTATAGTATATATATCATATATGACCTCACATGATTGTAATTCTTTACTTTCCGCAACATACAACGAATCCTAAATAAAAAATTGAGTCTTTACTTGAATCCCGAAATCCCAAAGAAGGACTTTCGCTTCCTGGGTTGAATGTCCTTCGGTCGGGAAGACGAGTCTTGAATCCTTATTTCCCGTCAATTGGAAATCTTTAATAATATATTATTATACGCAACTCGAGATACATTACGATTCCCCTATTATCTTACTTTACTACAACTCAATCAGTTTCAGAAAATTATATATATTAATATAATATAATATAATATATAATTATAATATATATATATATATATATATAATATATATATATATATATATATATAATATAATATATCTATCATATATATATATATATATATAATATAGAGAGAGACGAGAGAGAGAAGAGATAGAGAGAAATGATAGAGAGATGAGAGAAATAAGAGAGGATAGACGAAGTAGTATAAAAAGTTTAATTAGAGATTCGTACTCACACTGAATATATACTATATTTAATATATATATTATATATATATATATATATTTATAAAAATAGGTATCAATTTGCTAAAAATATTTTATCATTAAAATATGCTTCAAGTACACATTTAAGTATGTATTCTTTAAATGAGCATCATGAGAGAGAATTAAAAAAATATTAATTTTATAAAATAAAAAAACAAAGCAAAATGCCATACAGCATGCTGGTGTATAACCACTATAAGGCGGTCCTCCCATATCCAAGTATCATTATCATAAACTAGAATACCCATACGTTTGCTTTAACTTCGCATTAGAATCTGAGTATATAATATATATATATATATATAACAAATAATAAATAATTAACATAGAAACTAAACAAAAAATTACACACTTACTGAATTCTTTTCTCAAAATCACAATAACTGTGTGATATAAGTTCGCACAAAAAAAATATTTAAAAAGAAAAAAGACCAGAGTATTTATCGTAAGATGTATTAAATGAGAGACAAATGCCGAGCAATTATTTTTTATAATTAATATTTCTCTGCATCTATAAAAATATGTAATAAATCTACCAATCTTTTACAATAATCTATAATTCGACGATTTTGAGACTATCCCTCATGCTGATATTACTTGATCATAAGGTCCTAGTTTATACCTATATCTATATACATAATATTGAATCTAAATAATCAATTATATTATATTAAAATGATCGAAAAATAGGATTATCACTATATTAGAACCATTCTTCAAAAATATGTAAGTAATCTGGTTTTTTTCAACCTAAATCTGGAATTATTCTCCAAAAATCTGGAAATACTCTGGTACTTGCAACCAAAATCTAAAAACAACTAATTAAATTATTGCTAGAAATTTCTCACGTTAGTGAAAAAATATATTTATATAAAATTGGCTAATTAATATCATTACCATTAATACCTATTTCAACTTTTGATGGAAATATACTTCAAAGATAATTATTACATTTATAAAACAAAAACTCAAAAATATAAGGCAAAAGCCAATAACAGTAATCTATGGTGTTCTCACCGAGAGCCGGTTAAACGCTCACTCAATCCAAGTACTAACCAGACACAACCTTGCTTAACTTCAGCAGATTGCGCTGGCACACGAAGTAATAGTCAGGTTGATTTTTTCGAAGGTGGAGTTAATTTGTGCTCAATAGCTCAATTAGATTGAACTATAGAAATATGTGGAGGTATTTGCCTTTATACGTACTATTATGCCACACTCTTTTTTCCTTGTAATTTTCTTTCATTTTGTGTGATGGTCACCACTTAAGAATTCTATTATTTGCCAAGTTCTATTTTATATATGAGAGTATTAATATATATAATATATCAATGTGGTATAGGGGTCGTTGACTAATAAAACTAATATATAGTATAAATTCTATTACTTTATAATATAATAATGAGCCTATCTCTTTCTTATCCATGAAGGCGGTTATTTCTAATAACAAGTATTCCAAGATTTTGACATTTAGTATTAGATTTGAGTATTATAATAAAAAATAAATAAATTATAAATCACACAATACATCACGATACATATTTACGTATTCCCTAATTTATATTCACTTATCCAACTATATATCAACTTACTCGGTATTATCGATAATATAAATATAATTTATTAAGTCAATGGTCGTATATTTTTATTTAAATGCCTCACGTATTGTAGCTATGAAGACAGGCCAGGTCCTATCAAGTAACAATTATATATTCTGGCAATCAAGCCGATAAATTCTAAGGATGGGATTTAACTTTTTTTTGTTTTTTTTTTTTTTTTTTGTTTTTTGCAGTAAATTTTTTTTTTTTAACTAAAGGAATATACAAGGGGCAAAGGTGGAAGGAGTCGGGATCTCTTGTTCCTCCCGGTGTATAAATATGTATATTTTCCTTCACCTACTTTTTTCTGATTGAGCAGGCTTTTGGGCTGTGGGGGTGTTCTTCATAAGCACCAAATTTTAAAATTTTCCTACCCTTATCTATAACACTACACTCTGATAGATATAGGCTCGAGCCCCTAAAAAAAAACTATAAAATTTTCCAAAACACAACTAAAATTATTTCACCAAATTTAGGGGGCTCGAGCGAACGGGGGACAGAGGGGGGGTACATTTAAATAAATAATTTTAAATCGAATGGTCACAGAAGATTTTTACTGCTTCGTCAGCGGATTTAAGACAGTCATCGACGGACATCCGCGTTTGCTTGAGTTTATACAACAACAGGCTCGACATCAAACAGTAAGGGAATACCAAAGAACCAAAAAGATAGCTTCAACTTAGTTTTTAATAGCACCCGGTTTTTCTTTACTCACATATTGCTTAAATAAAAATGATTACAGTGGTTATTCAAATAAATTTGAAATTTCTAAATAATTAATATAATATAGGTAATTTAATTCACCATCATATATATATAATATATATATATATATATATATATATATATATAAATTAATATTAATATATAATATATAACCTTTAATTTTTCCAATTTTTTATATATTATCATTATATTACACTTATATCACCAACACTATATATATATATATATATATATATATATACCCATTATAGTCTACTACTTCATAGCAATCCCAGTCGTCTCATTATATATATATATTATATATATATCCACTGTCACTACGGAGTAATTGGTTACCGCAGGTTTGCACAAAATAATAAATATTTACGTTTGAATAAACGGTAGCTAAGACTAAGGAGATTGAGGAAATAAATCAATTTTTGAAAGCACACAAAAAAAAAAAAATGTAAGTTCTTTATTATTATGACAAATCAGAGAATTATTTAAATTATTAAATTTGAATGCCATCAACAATGAATTCCACTAACCTTGTTTCCATACTAAGGTTTTTGTAAGAAATGCGTCATTTTAACATAAAGCTCCTTATGCTTATGTATTATATATATATACTATACTATATATAATATATATATATATATTTTATTATATATATATATAATATATATATATATATTATATATATATAATATATAATATATATATATGTATATATATATTTATTATAAGTATAGCTCACAGGATAGCTAGCAAAATCTATACCTAGACCAACATCGTATACTATACAAATGGATATATCTTTTAAAACATATATATATATATTTATTTATTCATTTTTCATTCTTATGAAGCATACTATTGTCTAAAGCTACAGCAGCGGTGCCCAACCCATAGTTCGCGAGCAACGTGCTGCTCGCGCAATGTTTTAATGTGGTTCGCGGCATCGCTTAGTTGTTTTACGTGTTAAACACATTAAAATATTTATTTATATAAGAGTTTAAGCGCATCCTATAATCTCTTCATAACCTTCTCATTTCTTTAAAATGTCTTCTCCAGCTCGATTGAAGAACACTTAAAATTTTTGTATTTTTTCATATGGGAAAAACACTTAAAGCTACACTTAACATCCATAAGAACTGTATTCTTGTGGAACAGCCCGTGATTGCCTGTAAGCTATCTATTCTTTCTCTTTCTTTTTCCGAGTGTTAGGAAAAATTTTGTTGTAGGTATCTTATAAAAGAAACAATAAAGTTATTTTTATCTCTATTTACCTTACTATTCAATAAAAAATTTACCTCTGATTTTATCTGCCAGCTGAATCACTTCAGATAACAATATTTTTTTTTGTTTATATTTTTTATATATTCTCATTAAATATTTTAATATTAGTTTATGAACTATTATATTGTGAACCTTTTTATTTATTTATTAATGGTCGCAATTTGAAAGATGTATTGTAATAATACAAAACGTTTACATAGAAAGAATTTTATTTTCTTTTAGCTTTTTATTAAAGATGACAGGTTTGCTAAGGAAAACTCTCCACAATTAGTCTGAGTAAAAATATAAGAAATACTCTCTATAAATCAAATATAATTATTAATTAAATATTACAAAATAATCCTTATTCTATCATCTACTCATAATATTAAATATTTACAATTATAATATTATATATTATATCATTATTATCTATAATATATATATTACGATTAGAGTACATATATAATATAAATACATTTACTACTTATATATATCGATATATAAACACTCATAAATTTCTTAAGATAAATGTTATTCCAATAACTTGTTTAAAAAACAAATATCAATATTATATATCATCATAACCATAATATTTTATTAATATTTATATAAATGAATTTAATAGTAATAATACTATACTATTATATATATATAGGTGTATATCATTTTAGATTTAATAAGCTAATAAATTTAGATAATTTTAGATGTCATTCATGATAAAACTTAAGCATAAATGGTTACATATCAGTTTTCAGCAGACGAATTTTCCTTGCAATATATCATACCGAACGTCTTCACTGTGGTTTTTTATCTTTTTTATATTACACAAACCAATTGGAATCGCTGTTAAGATTGGAGCCACTCAATTTGGATAAACAGAAACGCGAAAAATAAGAAATAGTTTATCGTTACTAAATAATGGGAAACGTATTGAACATACAGAGTTTTATCGATTTCGTAAGAATTTCGGATCTCTAAAGCTGATTTTACATTGATTTATATATCATTCATTTCAAATCGCGAGGCCTACCACGCCCGCAAATCTCTTTTGCTTACATATGTATCTTTTTGTAAGAGCCGCAAATTCAAGCAAGTACTAGAGGAAATAGCAACCTTACATGGAACTTAAAGAAATTTCCTTACGTTTGGTAAACATTTCTTACAATTTTGTGCTAAGTTTTAGACAAAAACGAACGAAGATAGTCCTTGAACAACATCCAGCATTACTCTACGTATTCGTATAAATGTACAAATGCTAAGATACTTTCTTTGAAAACGTGGATTATTAACTATACGAAGTAAGGAGAACGTCAGATGAATGACGGAAATATTAAACAAATTGCGGATATATATAATAAATATATAATATATAATATAAATACTTATATTATATTATAAATATAAAGGCTATAATATATACTACTAATATTACTACTAATACTAATTATAATATATATATATATATATATATATATATCCTATATATATATATATCATATATCTATATATATTTTGATATATAACTTATAACATTAAAATAGATTTAATTATATATATTTATATATATAATATAATACTAATATATATATATATATATTATTATTAATATATATTATACAATAATATATACTCCCACTATAATAAATATATAGGTATATTTTTTTATAAACTATATAATAATGACTACAAACTCAGTAACTTTTATTACCATTATAACAACTCAGAAACCTGATATTATCTATCGAAAAATCATCTTTATGCATATAAAGGATAAGGGTGAAATGATTAGGTAAAATACGGTCGCCTCTTACGGCCGTTGAAGGACGAAGAGATTGGTATCGTTGAAAAGTAGAAAAATTAATAAGGAAGGCAAACAAGTCAATTAATCAAGTGAGAAGTAATAAAAAAAAGTGCAGTATTTAGTAAACCCGTACTGAACGGTAAATGAAAATACGAGTAAATTTATATTTTATGTATTTTATTTGCTTGCTAGAAATTTAAGGTAGTATTTATCGTATAGCATTTACACATTTTTAGGGGACGAGCTTGGGACGTAATAGCAGAAAACTGAAGCATTCACCGTCAAAGGGAAAATCAATGTTCACGAAAATCGGTGTTCGGGAAGAAGAGGATCCAAATCGAGGATTTTGGAAAAGGACCAAATAGTGGTCAACGAGAAACCAGCGGATAGGTCCCGTGTTGCTGACTGGAAGTCAGGTTGACGTGGTTCAGTGTTGATCACAAATCTGGTCGGAAGGATCGTCATAAAAGGTGAAAGGATAGCAAATATTTTGACAGGGTTTGATTTAGGAAACATTGAGTGAATAATTTTTGTAAGTTTATTTTGGGTTTATTGCCTGGATTGATGGTCAAGTTAAAGGAAGTTTGTTGGATTTTAAACTATTTATTTTTTTAAGATTGTGTGTTGCAGGAACTGATGATATTTTACTATTATGTTGTTTATTTTAAAGATAGTGTGTTGCAGGAACTGCGGATATTTTACTATAATATTGTTTATTTTACGCCGTAATTAAAAGTTTAAGGATTGTTCGATTATTAATGTTTTGAGAATTGGGTTTTAAATATAATAGTATAAAATGAGCGTGTATTAACTTTCATCTTCCTCTTTATTAAATTAAGTATTAAAGTGGTGGGGCAAAATTGAAGAACAGGAAATAGTATTCATTTGTGGATTATTTAATATAAGTAGTAAACAGGTTAAACAAATTCTTTCCATTTCAATATATTAAATGCAAAATTTAAAAAAAAGAAGAAATTTGAAACTTTAATTTCTGGAAAGAGTGAAGCTGCGTTACTCTCGTAAGTCGTCGAGTCCACTGAAGAAAATTTTTATTATTCTCTTTCTCGTCTCGCATAACAAAGGGCTGAGAAAGCGCCTTCGATTTTCAAATCTTGACTTTTTTTCGCGCGAATGGTGTTTGACAAGTCTCAAAACTTTCAGAGGGCTAACAACTAGGAAACTGCACCTCAATGCGTGGACAATGGTGCTGTATCTGTCGCTGCATATAGATATTATCTATAGCTAATATATGTATATAGTTATATTTAAATGGTAATAATTTTCAATATTGTAGGTATTAATATTATATATAGTAGGTATATCGTTTAGTAACATATACTAAAAAAATAATATTAATATATATATATAGTAATATAATATTATTCAATCTTTTATAAATATTAATATATAGTCCCTATAGTTATAAAATTATTACTTATTATATATATATATATATATCTATATATCATAAATCAATTTAAAGAAGCAAAATGTGTGGTATCGGTAAAGCGGTAGTCGGCAACGAATTTTTGCCGATACCCGGAGTATCAGTGATACTATTATTCTCAAAATTTCCGTATCCCAAAGATACCACGCCGGATACCGATGCGACAACATGTATCGGCGCATCCACTAATTATACTCATAAGTATAATCTTATATATTAGTATAACTATAATTTTATTTCACTATATATATATTTAATATATATATATTTTAATATAGTTAAATATTATATTATATATAATACTATTTATAATAAAAATTATTATTACTGTTATTATATATAGTACTATTATACATACATATAATAATAAACATATATATATATATATAATATATAAATTATATATATATATAATTCCACGATTAACTATAATATATATTACGTTCCCTATATATAATTTATATTCACTCACTCACTCACTCTACTTTCTAAATACTATATATTCAATATATACTAGTTCGTATATATAAATTATATATATATAATATATTAAATATTAATATATAATATATGTATAATTATTAATATAATGTATATATATATATTATGAATATTAATATATAATATATAATATTATATTATATATATATATAATAATAATATAATATAAATATATAATTTATATATAATATATATATTATATATATATAATATGTATATTTATATATGTATATATTAAATATATATATATAATTATAAATATTAATATATATATAATATATAATATATATATATATTATATTATAATATATATATATATATATAATAATAATATATATATAATATATGATATTATATTATATATATATATAATATATATATCATATATATTAATATATATATATATATTATATATATATTATATATATATAAATATATATATATATATATATATATATTATTAATATAGTTAATATATATATATATATATTATTTATATATATATATATATATATATATTATATATAATATATGTAATATATTATAATATATATATCCTGTAATATGCAAATGTGTATATTTCCAAATTGGCATCAATTGGGTTAAGCAACTGAGAAATTAAAAAAAATATTAATAAAAAAAAGCAAAAGCCAGCAGCATCTGGTGTTTCCCAGCGTCTCCCATCCAGAGTACTAGGATAATGCGGCAGCCAATTCAGTTGCTGGTAAGTTCGGGCTGATCGGGACGAGAAGCGGGGTGTTTTCAACCGACGTGGGGGTATGGCCGTTGACGAAGAGAAAAGTGAAAAAGCATCATATATTAGGAGAGCCAAAGGCGCATAGTTAGCCTGCGCTAGAGTATGAAACAGAGAGACAATAAAATCATTTCGGACGATGCAAATCTTCCTCCTGATACTTGTAAGAGTTTCCTATCTTAATACAATTATTATATGGAAGATATACACATTATTATTAATGATCCACCAAGGTCGTCATTGATAACAGGACCTTCTGCATTTTTATCAACTGTTTACAACCAATCTTGGAATTTTCCATTTCTAACACTAAGCACAAAGAAGCCTTCGAAACAAATATGACTTTTTCGGGGTCTCAAAATGTGGAAAATATAATTTTAAAATAGGCTAATATCTCCATACCTTTCAATCTTTTGATGGAAAAACTTAAAAGATATTATTAAATTTAAAAACAAAACAAAAAGGCAAAAGCCAACAGAATCTGGTGTTCCCAGGCGGTTTCCCATC
>JABUQX010026713.1:12500-20026 GCA_015478945.1 Trachelipus rathkii | reverse complement strand
ATTTAATTTTTTTTTAAATAGTTTTCTTTATTTTGCTTCACATATTTATTGCTAAGGGGCAACTCTACTCATGAGTAGAATTGTCAAAATTGGGAGTTATTTTATGACGTGCTCGAGAGGAGGCTTTGTGGAAAAATCCTTAGAATAGATAAAAATAAGAATAAGGCTTCTATTCACATTGCCTGACAACCAATGGTTTTTTGAAAGCATTAAATATGCTTTCTAGAGGCCCACAAATTTCGAAAATTCCTCCAGTCAATGATCCCTTACGAAAAATAATGTTTCGCAGGAGAATAAATGACTTAATGTAAAATTAGCGTTCTTTTAGTTATAAACATTTTAAACATTTTTATTAGTAGTAAATAATAATTTGAATTATTCTATTACAATAGTTTCTTTTATTTTATTTTTTAGAGGAGGCCCATCCTCCTGTGCTTCCCTCATAAAGCCGCGCCTGATATATATATATATATATATATATATATATATTATATAATTTATTTTATATATAGAAATATATATCTATATAGTATCTATATATATATATATATATATATATATATATATATTTATATATATATATATATATATATATATATATATATATAAATATATTTTTATAAATATATATATTAATATATATAGTATATATATATAGTATATATATTATATATATAATATATATATTATATATATATATATATATATATATATAATATACTATATATATATATATATATATATATATATATTATAATCTATATATATATATTATATTATATTATATATATATACTATATATATATATTAATATATATATATATATTATATATATATATATATATTCATATAATATATAATATATATATATAATATTTATATTGGCATATATATATATAAATATTATATATATTATATATATATATAGTATATATATATATATATATATATATATTATAATATGAATTATATATATATATATATAATATATATATATATTATATATATATATATATATATTAGAAATTATGTAATGAAATATAACTATTTCAGGCTGAATCATCTGTTGGAGGTGCACCTAATAAGAAGCGTAAAACTCGCGTAGCAAGTATAAATCATGTGTCAGTGGAAGAGATCAATTCGACAATGGAGCGCCATACGTATGAAATAGAAGTCAAGGACAAGGATTTCTTTAATAATAAATGTGGTATTGAAGAATCATTTGAAAAAGTCATAAAAGAAGTAATTAACGAGATTAAACAAGACGTCGATTATAACGCATTAAGAATGCGCGTGGGAATAAATTTCACATTTGGAGAAGAAGGGTTCCGATCGGAAATTCTACGTCAACATAAATTATCACGATATAGCTATAGGCAATGCTGTATCTGAGATTCTAAGACGCCTGCAGCACTCCTTTCAATCAGGCGATAAAGCTTCGTTCGCTAAATTTAAAGTCATAGCGACTGTTTTCCGCATACATCAAGGACAGGGCTTGAACAATAACACTGATGTTCAAAATGAATGTAAAAATACAGATGTATTAAAGGTTTCAAATATTAGTTTTGAACATAAATACATTCCTAAAATCCATCTACTTGAAGGATCTACAGGTTGTGCCTTCAGAGCATTTATACTCTATAAAAAAACAGTAAGAAATGGAATGAAGGTAAAAGGTATAAAATCAAAAACAATTGAAGAAGAAGCAATAAATCTAGCTAAAAAATGTGGATTGGATTATGATAAGCCTTTTATAGCTACCGATTTCAAAAAAATCGAAGACATCGAAAATTGCCGTATCATAGTATTAGGGCCTGAAGGCAACGATGTGAAAATAATATATAACCCTTCAAATGAAAACAGGAACGATCCCTTGTTCATTATAGGTCACGACGGGGGTAATCACTATTATGCTGTAGCCGAAGATAAGTTAAAGCTATGTTTCGAGAACACCAAGAAAAAGAACGCATATATGAACGGAATCTTCTGTACTTATTGTTACACTTTCAATAGTAATAATATATCCCATAAACTCACCTGTGAACACTACGGTTGTCGACAATGTTTAGATGAAAAATGTAGAGGATCATTCGAACACAATGATATCTTCCTGGAATGTTTCGACTGTAATCGTAAATTTTACAATGCAACTTGCTTAAAAAATCATCAAGATAATAAAACATGCATGAAAATAAAAATATGTAAACTATGCCTAACACAAATAAAGTCTGATCGTAGTGGGAAATTTAAACACGATTGTACAAAAGCATATTGCAAAACATGTAGTACAATGTATGAGCCTAAAGAAGACGAATACCATGTGTGCTATATGAAAAAGAAAAATAATAAGAAGAACGATGAGAAGAAGGCTGATAGTAGTAATGAAGTTAAAGAACCTAAGGTATATACATGTTATTACGACATTGAGACGTACCAGCAAGATAAAGGTGTTAATGCTAAAGGACGTAGAAAAATAAAGTTACAACCTTACTTATTAGTTATGTCAGATGATGATGCGAAAATGCACAGCATGGGAAGGGAGAATGTAGTAAACATTGTTTGGCCACGTTACATCCACGTTTAAATAAGAAGGATGAAAAATCAACCTGCTTAGGACCAGTTTATTGATTCATTAATGGACTTTTCAAAGGTGAACAAAAAATCAAAAGTAGTTGTAGCCGCCCATAACGGCGGCAAATTTGACCATCAATTCATATATGCATCATTACTAATCATCCAAGGTCGAAAGCTGTCACTAACAATCCTATAAAAAGAGGTAATAAAATTATATCAATGGGCTCTAATGACAATATAATGTTTAGAGATACACTACTTTTCACCCCTTGTGCATTGAAAAGCATGCCTAGATGCATGGGTATTGATGATAAAAACCTATCCAAAGGATTCTTCCCTTATACATTTTTAAATGAAGAAAATCTGCATTACAAAGGACTTATTCCCAACAAGGACTTTTTGAAATGGTAAAAATGTCGGTTGTAGAGAGAATTTTCAGTAGTATTATAAAAGCTTTTAGAAAATCAAGAATACAATAAACATGGCCAATGTGAAAATATTGCCATTCAGGTAACGTCAAAGCGATCAATACAAATCATTATTGAACAGATGAGGAACCAGTTTTTATAAAAGGATTTTAATTATTGACTGCCTTTGTGATGCACAACGATCCTGCATCTATTATGCCTATACAATCTATAAAAATGCTTATTCATCCTGAAGGGAAAATTACTATTCTAAGCAGAGAGAATCCAAAACCATTCACATATGAAGCTATACGGTGGATCATGTATCAAGAGAAATTAAATAATTCAGTATAAGACATGCCCGCAATGGGGGTGAGAAATCGTTTAAAATAAAAAAATAAAATGGTTTATATTTGATGGATTCGGTTATGTAAATGGAATAAAAACAGCATTTTTGTATCATGATTGTGCATGGCATTGTGCATAAAGACTGTAATAAGTGGTAAAGGCACACTCTCATTGGTAATTCACTCTTTAAAGATTCGCCTACACACGTCACGATGAATCAATAAAGCGGTTTACAGAGAAATTGGGTTTTAACGTGATTAGAGTTGGGAATGTGAAATGGGTCGTCACAGAAAGGAAGAAAACCAATTCAAGACCCTGATTCATATTGATAAAAGGACTGACTGTTAAAGAATATGTACATCGTATAAGTAACGATGCTGTTAACAATAGACTTGTAATAGACAAATCATTGTTTGGAGGTCGTACCGAACCTTTCGTACATTATTATCCACCAACCGAAGGAAAAAAGATAATGTATCTGGATTATACATCTCTCTATCCTTTTGTACAGAAACGAATGAAGTATCCTTGCGGTCCACCTGAAAAACTAATAGGTGGTAAAGTACCTGATATTGAGTCTTTTAAGAAAGGAATCAATGACAAATATTTTGGGGTAGCGTATATTAAGATCCTCCCTCCACAAGCTCTATACATTCCTGTCCTTCCTGAACGGACTAAAAAGAAACTAATGTTTCCATTATGTGCGAAATGTGTAGAGAAAGGATGTGAGAAATGCACTCATAGTGAGAATGAACGTGCAATAGATGGAGTGTATACAACACCTGAAATTAAGTTAGCATTGGATATGGGATATAAAATACTTAAGATATTTGAAGTATGGGTATTTAAAGAACAAGAGTTCTTGTTTGAAGGGTATGTCAACCATTTCATAAAAGTAAAGACTGAAGCTTCAGGGTTACCCCATAATATTCATGAAGACGATCCTGATTTTGAAGAAAAACTTAAAGAATTCGTACGCCTTTTCAAAGACGATCCTGATTTTGAAGAAAAACTTAAAGAATTCGTACGCCTTTTCAAAGAAAAAGAGGGTGTAGAGCTCGACATAAACAACATCAAGAAGAACCCTGGTATGCGATTCATAGCGAAGCTGTGTTTAAATAGTCTCTGGGGAAAATTTGCTCAAAATACACCATCACGTGAAGATAGAGTATGTGTTAGCGATAAAGAAGTATGGGAATTGATCAATCAAAGTGATATTGAAGTCCCTTCAGTTGTACCTATAGGCAGTAAATACGTTGTTACAATTGTGAAAAATGAATTAGTCTGAACGTTATCAAAACAACTAACAAACATTCCTATTGCCATGCATTCACACTGCTTACGCCCGTTATAAAGATTACATTACGAATTACTTAATAAGAGTTAAAGAAAGAGGCATTATTATTGTGACACAGATTCTTGAATTTGTTGTATCTGGGGAAATATGAAGTTCCCATACAGGCAACTTCCTAGGTGAGTTTAACAGATGAAATAGCTGATTATGAGCAGGCGTTAATGGCGACTCTTTTTGTATGCACTGGGCAAAATCATATTGCTGTCAGGAGTAAGAACTAGGAAGTAGTATAAATATATGTAAAAGTTCAAAGGCTCTTACATCAGTAAGACACTAAAAGATACTTATTTAATTTTGGGAAATTGCCTAAGTAGTAATCTGAACGTGGTTTCTGAAAATAACCACAGTCACGATAGAATATTGTATGGAAGACATTCAAATGTAAGACGTCAAATAGTACGAATGCATGAAATACAAATGGGATAATGACTATGATGATGGGTGATAAGTGTAGTAACTGGAAATAGAACTTCCACATAAAATTGCAGCCAGAACAAATGAGTCAGCTGTGAATCCATTAGCGAGACTTTACATGGACAGTAATTAGAGGTGTCTATGCTACGGAACATCATCTAACTACAAGCTTTTCAAGGCAGTGGGGAAACATTGAGGTTCAGTGTCCATATCAGAGATCTAGAATTGTACAACATTAACATCTGTGATTAAACGTTATCTTTGTACGAAACTCTTTCCGTACAGTATCCTATGGATTTAAAGGCACTTTAATATTTCCTTTTCTTGTAAAGACATATACAAATGTAACACATATATTATATAACATATATAGATAAGGTACAAGAGAACATACTATAATGTCATACATATATACACAATGAAATCCATTTTGAAATCTCTATATAATATATATATATATAGTATATATATATATATATATATATATATATAATATATATATTATATATATATATATATATATATATATATATATATATATACAATGACTCCTATCTGTAATATTCATAATATATATTTATATATATATATATATATATAATATATAATATATTATATTATATATATATATATATATATATATATATATAGTAATATATATTATATATATTATATATATATACATATATATATATATATATATATATATATATATATTATATATATAATATATATATATTTATATATATATATATATAATATAATATATATATATATATATAATATATATATATATATAATTATTATATATATATATATATTATATATATACAATAATTCCTATATACAATATTCATAATAAAAAAAAAAAAAAAAAAAAAATTATTTTATTACCCTTATTTATTTTATTTATTTATTGTTGTATTTAATATGTCAAGGAAAACGTGAATTAAAAAGATGTATCAGGTGAAGTAGGGGAAGGAGATATATGATGTTTGTACTTGATTACGTGTGTCTGTAATACATTGTTCAGTTAATTAACGAAACACTTGAGTTAAAGAGTGTATGTGTGTATGTGTATGTTTAGTTAGCTAACGATTAATCTTAACTTTATTAAAAAAAAAAAAAAAAAAAAAAAAAAAAAAAAAAAAAAAAAAAAAAAAAAAAAAAAAAAAAAAAAAAAAAAAAAAAAAAAAAAAAAAAAATTAAATGTTTATAAAAAAAAAAAAAAAATAAATATTATTAAAAAAAAATTTTATTATCATTAATCTGAATAATAGAGTATTTTTAATATACCTAAAAGCTTTACTCAAAGACGAAAGCAGTAAAGTAGTGAAGCAGTAAAGCATATTATTCACACTGTTGCTATGCAATGCGATTATTGCTTTTACTGCTTTTACTGTTTTAAGGTATGTAAAAATTTATAGTTTCAATAAAATTTTATTAATAAAATTACATTAATAATGATATAAAGCAGAAAAGAGAAAAAGTAAAAGGTGCTTTACATACTCTAAGTAAGCTATGGCAAAAAGATGTATGATTTTCCTACTCAGCGTGTGGCTCTTTGCGCATGGTTCTTTGCGCGTGGTTCAGTCTTCAAACGCTCAGCGAGGCGAAATTCGAAAATTTTTTTTCCATGCGGGCCGAATTTTGCGACGATTGCCAAGCCAACGACTGCTGGAACTTTTTAAAAAAAAAAAACGCGACGGATGGCGACGATGACGATGAAAATTAGACGATGATAACAAGACGCTTATAAAACAAAATGGCGGAACGCAATAGAAAAAACAACAAGGCTGTTGCCTCTTAAAAAAGGTCCATGAAAGAACGTGAAATTAAATCTTAACTAAACACACATACACTTAAACTTAAAAAAACTAACTAACGGTATTCTGGAAAAAAAGAGGGGGCTCCAACCCCTTGGGGGACTCCCCCCTTTGGGCGTGGAATCCCATACATAAAAATCAACCCAGAAAGGTACGTGAGAATCTGGGATGACAAAACGACACCCTAAAAAAAACACCCATTGAACCTTACGTGAGTATTTTAAAAAATATGATCCACCTGACCAGCTCATCGCTGGTCATGTGGTTTCTCACCCTTTAGTTTAACCCAAAAAACGGTTTAATACGACAAAATATCAATGTTGCAAAATGTTGCAAATTTTGGTTTGCAACATTTGTAACAATGCATGCAACATTGACTGGATGTCAGTTTACGGCCCTATACTACTCTCCTTTCCAGATTGGGGGTGAGGTGCGCAGCATTCACCGGAAACAGAAAAGTAGCTAGTAGAAAATGACCTAAGTCGAAAAGAAAGCCCACCACTTTTACCGTCATCCTCCATATGTAACATCAAAAATTTAAACCAGAAAGACCATATTTAAGTATAAGAAAATAGTTTCACCAGGCATGTTTTCTAGTAGAAA
>JABUQX010026713.1:0-7500 GCA_015478945.1 Trachelipus rathkii | reverse complement strand
CAAACATAATTGCCAACTATGTAGAAACTCTCACGTACAGAAAAGTTTCAAGACTTCCCAAAAATTTGAATGCTAATCATGGAGCATTAAAATTCACTTTCTACATAGTCACTGAGATCGGTTTCCGGATTAATCTAGGATGTTATATAGTGAGGAACAAGGGAGAGGATCCTCCATCAAGATATCAACAGGTGATGGAAGGAAAGGATACCAAAGGACGATGGGGATAACACCACATGATGGCAGGACTATTTTTGGAGCTCTTCAACGTGATTGTCGACATCTGCCACACAGGAAAGACAATCATTATAGACAGCGTTTGTAATGCATTGATTATTCATTGTACTTGAATTGAATATGTTATTGACCCCTATTAGCATTTATGTACTATACTTATAACAATTTGATATAATTCTTTCGTGTTTTTTTTTTTTTTTTTTGCAGTGAATTACTATGCAAACTTAAACATAAAAATTTGTTGTTATTAATGTATTTGTTGTGACCACCACCCTGTATCGCAAAAACTAGAGCCAATCTAGGGGAAAACGGAGGTCATATTCGGAATTCAGTGGCACTAGGGAATCAGGGCAACATGTTACCTACAAAATGACATTCAAAATGTTTTCCCGCAAAATCTTTGTTGGCCAGTTTTATTTATATTCTAGAAATTACTTTCTTGCTTAGTTTAATTTTCTTTTTTATTTCATTTTCTTTTTATAAACAAT
Source organism: Trachelipus rathkii (assembly GCA_015478945.1). Taxonomy (NCBI): domain Eukaryota; kingdom Metazoa; phylum Arthropoda; class Malacostraca; order Isopoda; family Trachelipodidae; genus Trachelipus; species Trachelipus rathkii. The sequence continues at coordinate 6,775 of JABUQX010026713.1, read as the reverse complement.
AAAAAAAATATTTTATTTCATAGCAAATAATTTTACATATTTAAATCAACTAATATAGGAAAATATTTTTTTATTCAGTTATTTAGTTATTTAATTATTTTCTTTATTATTTTTTTAAATGACTTCCAAAGGTAATTTTATCAATGATGATGCTTTGGGCAATTTGTAGGGTTATCCCCTGACATCGTGATGCCATTCATTTGACTTCAAGTAGCAAGAACAGACACAAAATTAATCTTTAGGGCGAGTGCTTACGGCGTTAGCCCTTGGTTAACATTCCATACCCCTTCCAGTGGGGTGTTCCTACAGTGTCTGTTTCAGGTATTCTAGGGATGCTCTCTGGGGTAATAGCATCTATGATAGAGAGTGTTGGAGATTACTACGCTTAATTGTGCAAAGGTGTCCATGGTGAGAATGCTTTGTATGCCTGTTGTTCAGTGTGGTGTAAGTTCATTACTAATTTTGCTTAATAGAGTTATGTTTATTAGGACATATTTTTATATTATTCTGTTTTGACTCAGTTATATTTATATATATATGTTTATGATATGCTATATATGATATTGAATTAGATGTAATGATGTAAAGGTGAAGTGTTAATAGCGTGTTGAATAGTTTATATATACCGGGTATATATAGAATTTTGAGTATATTAGTATATTTTTTAGTGTAGAGTATGATGGATGCTTTAATTTTTTTGATGATTTACTTTGCAATTTATAGGGTAATTTATTATTAATATATTAATTTATTTATATATAGGGTTATATTTTATTTATGAAATAGTATATTAATAGATTAATATAATTAGACTAATAATATATATGTATAGGTTAAATCACAAGGTATATATATAGGGCTCATGTATTCAATATTTCTGTTTGAGGATAATGATAGCTAAGGCTCTAGGTTGGTTTAATGAAAGGTAATGATCTGAGTCAGTTTGAATTTGTTAGCGATGATAAGGGGGTCTGATCCACTCGTAAGGTTATGTCATTTGCATAGGTTATTAAGTTAGGTGTTGAATTTGGAAATATAGATGGTTCTAGGCCCTAAATTATGGGAGGATTAAGCGGGTATATTGTTTAATTGCTCCGAAAATTGAATGTCAGCTTGTAATAGAGCCCGTTTAAAGCAGAAAATGAGGACCAATTAAAATTGGGATGTAACGATTCACTGTGAGGGATATTTCGTATTCTTAAATTTTACTCTAGGTTTCTCGTGTGAGATTTGAATGGTTTGTCCTTGTTTGTACCAACCTGATTGTTGACCAGTGACGCAGCATCCCCAAACATGATAATCGGCCTAGACCAATCTTACTTGCCTTCCATATATAATATGAGTTTAGGATAGGGCAAATTTTAGATTTTTTTGTGTTGAAGATTGAGTATAAGCGTGTAAGGTACTGTTATCGAAATCTTTTACTAATGTCGATGGCTAGTGAGTATTGCTCTGTGGGGAAGTTTTTTAAATCCGTTTATTGTTTTTGTGTGTTGTATTGGTTTAGAGCTTGTTGCAGGTGGAGTGGAGGATTTTTTGAAGAAGGATGTGTGTGGGGACTGTTAGATAAATAGCTTAATAGTGATAGGAGAGATAGATAGATTGTGGTCTGGGAGTGTGAGTAGTGTGTGCGGGAGTTGGGAGTGGAGAGTACAATCTTCTCCATTAGTTTAGTGTGCATACTCAAGGAAATTAGGTAAGGATGGGAGGTGGGTGTGGGTTATGTAGGAATTTCATTGGGTTCGTAAATGTATAAGTTAGAAAGAGTGATGAAGGATATAGTATGTTGGTGGGTGTATACTCTTTTCTGGGTTTTAATTTGGGTATTGGTTTTTGCTTTTTTAGGCTGATGGAGGGATATAGTTATTACTAGTTAACCAAAACTTTGTTTGGAAATAGTTTGTGTAGAACTACCTAGTGACGTTATAACATCAGCTGAGTATGATCGTGGTCATAAAGTGTCTTTTCAAAGTGATAAAGGTAGAAATATTGTCTGAGACAGGAAGCTGTGTGAGTTTTCCTCAAGTTTTATTGATCCTCTAAAGGTGATATTGTCTTTTCAACTCGTAATCTTCGCTTCTTTACTCGCTACATTAGGTGTTGATTTGGTGTAGATTGAAGAAATTAAGTTACGTGCAAGATTGACAATAGTTTTAACAGTATATAGTTTAGGCGATCATTATCTGTTTTCCTGTTGTCTATATCTTTTGAAACTGCTGACGTAGGTGTGTTTTTGGAGTTTGGTATTGGAGTATATTTTGACAGTAGGTTGTGTGCAATACGCGTGCTCATATTAATGAGAGCATCGATTTGTTTTGTTTGGGATGTTTGGAGAGAACTTTGGTGTACCTCTCTTATAATAATTAAATGCTTCTTCCTCCCTCGATTGTATGTTGTTGCGCTGAGACAAGTATTTTTTGTGCGATGTTGCTCTCCGAGAACGTTTTAATATTTACCATCGGCTCCATGTGTTTCTTCTTTTTCTTTCAGGCTTCCTGTTTCAATATTTTATTATCAGTTAGGTGTTTTGTGTGTTAATTTCTTCTTTGTAACTATTTTTTAATTTTAATTGTATTATTATGTGGAATATATGAGATTATTTTACATTTATGTTTTGTGTGTAATTTTTATTTAATGGATTGTATTAATTCTTTCCTAACTTACAAGTCAAGGAATATTGTTATAAATTTCTGGGATGTCTAATTATTGAGTGTGATTTTCGAGTTTTTATCAGGTTCTAACTAACATATAATATATTATAATATGATATTTATTATTAGTAGTACGAAATTATTTTTTCTTAGATATTTTTTATAGTATGTAAATGTTGGAGGCTTTATGCCACTATTTTGTGAGATTTATCTATTCTTATTGTATAGGAGACTTGGGTGAGTGTATGTAATTATTCCAAATATTAAGATGGTGATTTAGTTCGTATTCAAGTTTTTTATTCTTATTATATTAATTGTATATTGCTTAAAATACTATATTTTTTTGAGAGAATTGTTTAGTATTTGTTAAAAAGGTGTGCGGGTTCGGTAATTTGGGGCGTTGAGTATTTTTGGACAATTATTCCACTTTTCGTTTTGAGGATGAATACAGTTATTTTCTGTGTTCGCATCTTATGTTCGGGGAAAAGGAGAGGAGGGTAGTGAGTAATAACTTAGATTTCTGGGGGAAGTTTGCGTCGCTGGTTTGCTCTTAGGAGGAATATCCTTCGTATGCTGATCGGGATTTGAGTGGTTGGGTAGTCTAATTTAGGTTAATATTTAAGTGTTTATAGATCAGAAAGAGTTTCATATCTTAAAAGGAGATGTAATATTGTCCTCGGCTTAATCTTAACGCGAATCCGTCTCGCTCTCCCCAGATCCCAGTGATTAGGTTTGCTACCAGGTGTGCTCTTATTATTCCCTGGTTAATTTTTGCCTTTGTCCACATCAAGTTGTGGGTCTGTCCTCCCAACTTCCATCTGTTGATTCTGTGAAATTCATATGGGCGTGCGCCTCTTGAAGAGGTACGACTCCTCTTTTTGTTTTGGGAGCCATTATTAGTTTTTAATTATGGGTGAGATATGTGATTGGATTTCATATAGTTGGGTGTATTTCTTTTGGTGTAGTTTTTTTCGAGTGGTCGAAACTCATTTGAGATAGTTTCACTGATGGTATGTTCAGTCGGAAATTTTGGTTTTGGTATTATTGTTTTAAATATTGCTGTGGATTATTGATCCCTCTCTGAAGTCTTCAAATAGTGATAGTATAAGAGTTAAACGTTTACAAAATAATAATAGTATAAAAAGAAAAATTAAAGAAGAGTTGCGCTATATATACGTTATTTTAAATGTTAATAACATAAGAAAATAATTTTAATAATAAATAAGCGTTATATTAGGTATATATCATGATTTTAAGACCAGCAGTTGGTCTTTCTTAATTTTCAGTTGTTTCAATGTTATATGGTGGGTTTTCTGTGTGTGAGTTGTTTAGCCTAACAGACTGAATAAAATGGCATCCCTAGCCCTAAAATATACACACGAGGGTGTTCTTGGGAGTATTTTGTGAATGTATGGGCTTCTTGGAATATTAGGGAAAAAAAAAATACATCATGCATACCGGTGCTGGGGAACCCATTGTTGCCTCGACCAGCTGGCTGAAGGTTCTTCTTCCCAGACACAGATGTTTGTTTGGTGGTTTTTGTAGAGAGAGAAGAAAGTTTTCTGAGTGTTTGTTGTTTAAGTCATTTATATTAATTGAGTAGGATTTAAGTGGATTGAATAAATTTCTTATTGTTTGCGAGGTCGTTTAGTGGTATGGGGAATTTGTTAAGGGCAGGACGGGGGAGTGACTTGTCTAATGCAGTAGATTGCTGCTTTGATACGAGGCACCGAGTGTCGTAAAAGGGTGGGGACATGTTAATTTTATTGCTCCATCTATTCCCAGTTGGTAAACATTTCTACTTATGGGTGGGTTATTATTGTTGTGTTTGTTGCAGATGGGAACAGACATTACTTTGACGGGCCCAGGCTTAGGATGTATATCGCAGATTCATAAGGAAGATATGGGGAGGGGGAACAAGGTTGATAATGAATATAATTGATTTTTAACGTGATCAAGCGGCTTCGGAATGTTGTATAATTTCGTGAATCCTAGGGAGGTCTCTCGTTGGATAAAGGAAATGATTTGTTGGTTCTGGCTGAGGTGGTTTTTGACAAGTAGGCGAATGTGAGAGGTGTGAATTAGTATTAAACTTTAAATACTAATTCACTCACAAACTTTAAATTTTAAAGTTTGTATTGCATTGGTGAGTTTAGTCTTTAGTACGTAAACGAAAATGCAGAGATTCCCGATCGTAATGAATAAAGATACTCTCGAAATAGTAAGATACAGGGTTTGGTTTAGTGTATCTAATTGCTTGTCCAAGTGCACGTTTACTGGGTATACTTGCATATTTAAAGGATACGTTTGGAGTTTTGGAGTAAAGTTGGACAGTTTGGAAAACTCTGTGAAATTTGCCTGATGGCCAATTTGAAAGATCTGGCAAGTGTAATTATCAGAAATAATTTGCAACAAATAGACAGAGATAGTCGTGTAGGATTTTGTGGTTTGGGGTAGGGACAGATTATAGAGACCGTGGTCTTTTGAGACATTGATATATATATATATATATATATATATATATATATATATATATATATATATAGTATATATATATATATATATATATATATATATATATATATATATATATATATACATATATATATATGATGTTGATCGTGACAATTGCATATAAGCGATATCACAAAGGTCTTGTTGATAGAGGTATATGACGCTATTTGGTTTGGATGTTTCGTGCATAAGGTTGGTGGATGTGTAGAGGTTTAATGAAGAAATTTCCCTACAGTGATCCGCTGAAATAGTTTTGAAATTTCTGATTGGAAATCTATGGAAGAGATGGAATGATTATAGAGAGTGTATAGGGTTTCTTGATTTGTTTTAAGTTGTGATAAGATATTTGTGTTTTCATGTTTCTGTAAGGAGAAAGGAGGAACTGAACCAGATGCTCTCTTTGGGAGCATTTGTAGGGGGAGTGTTTGTATTATGAGGTGGTTGATAGCTTGGAGGATCAAGTTGTCTATAATCGTGTGTTGTAGGTGATGAATCTTGAGACGATGGGTAGGCGGTTTGTGGAAATATATTGGGAGGGGTGAGAATAAGTTGGGGTGTTATTGTTTCCTTTGAAGATTGGGTGAAAGACGTGATGGAGAGGGGAATATGTCTAAGTTAACAGAAAGAATGGCTATACGGGAGTAAGATGTTGGTTGTGCCGAGAGAGTTGAGTGGAACATTGAGGAGACGGTCAGTGGGGGTGGGAGGTTGTAAAGTTGCATGAGAAGAAGGGAATGGTGGTTGAGGAGGGGGGAGACTGTGAGGTATAGAGAATGATGGCTTGCTGTGTTGGTTGGTGTTGTGTGTGGTTATTGGGTGAAGAAGGGGGTTTCGGTTGAATGTGTCTTTGATTTGAGTTGGTTTATTGTGAAGGTGCGGAAGGAGGGATGCTATGGGTGATTTTAACACTGTCTGTGTGTATGACTTCTTTTGATGTGTCTAGGCATTGATGGAAGAGTTTGTTGAAAGGCATGAGGCATTTAACTAAAAAGGGTCTGTCCATTTCGGAATTAATTTGAGATTGATGGAGGTTTCTTGTGCTCAATAGACACATCTGCAGATGTGTGCCTTAGTAAAAACCCCCAGCTATCGATTTGTTTCTTTGTGTGGAATTTAACAAGTGTTGCCTAGCCATGTCTCGGCTAGTTCGTCAATGTGATCATTTGTAATTTGTAATTGCGGAGATGCCATGGTAATCTTTTGTTATAGTGGTGAAGGAAATGAGGTGTGGTGTCGATAGAGGATTTGAAAGTACTGTTTATAAGAGATTGGGCGAAGGTAAAATTTACTACAACACAGATTTGTGCAACAAAGTATCCGAGAAAGTTTGGGACTTTTTAGTGACTCTTTCATGTTTCTTGTGCCCATATTGGGAGAAATAAAATGCTTCATTTTCCAGCAAAGTGTTCTCTTCCCAAGTAAATATTGAATTCTGGGGCTAAGTCTGATATTAAAACTTCCTCGATGCCAGTCCAACAAATATCGTTTTAGAGTAATGAGTGATGTCTTATAAAATAATATCAGCGGCGCACGAAAAACGCGCATGAAAGCGTTTCACGATAAATGCGAAATGTTAACAATCAAATTCCGAGATAAACCGAACGAAGCAC
>JABUQX010026712.1:0-19836 GCA_015478945.1 Trachelipus rathkii | reverse complement strand
AAGTAAACAAAACACTTATCATCTGCAAACTAAGATGACTCAATACTTATACTTTTACATTATTCCTGTTGAAAAAATTCGGAATGTTAAATGTTTAATAAATAATCTCCTCCAATACCGCAGAGCAATAATCTGAGCAATCGTTCATCCTTCAATAGAACTCACTCTCAATATTATTCCTATTTTATAATATTGAATCAGTGTTAAGTGTTTCTCTTTAAAAATATTCGTTAGTAAATTTTATATGTTATTGTTATATTTTGCATTAATTACCCAGTGCATTTACAACCGAGCTTATGCTCGAAAATTTAAAAAAGCGTAATTTTTAATAAATTTACGAATGCAATGACACCAGTAAGTAATTCCCCTGAGTAATAATTCATTGCATACTTCTCCATAAGTATATTCGACCATGTAGGTAGGTCGTTCTACTATACACCACATACGGTAAAAGTCCTTATCGTTAGGTATTGCACTCTTACATGACGTGGTATCATTTTTTCTATCTAGTATTAGACTTGTAAAAAATCTTGTAAATATAATTGAAGATAGGCTTAATTGACGGAAGTTTTTAAGATCCTACTTGTCCTCTTTTTTGAATAAGTAATGACAGCGCGTAACTTCTCCAGCCTAAGGAACAATTTTTTAACTCTTAAGCCCACTAGTAGTTGAATAGTTTGGCTAATCGGGTATATTTCTTCTCATAAACTTTGGCTACTATCTTCATCTTTACTATTCTTATTTCTAAATTAATAGTAAAGGGAAGATTTATTACGAATCATTATCGAGAGAGTACGCTTGTCCATTTTTCAAATAGTGATTTATGTTGCAGGCATATTAAATTTATAGGTTACGTCCAACTCCATTTCTAAAAGAGTCAAGACGGTTCTTTAACCATTATTTAAATTTTAATATTGTAATGTGGTTTGTGTTTACGGTATGATTCAAAAACAGATGTTTGTCTTTTACCAATGCACCTGTGTTGTATAGATTGTGTATTTTTGATCTTTACTTTCCCCATATTCCTTCGATTCGGATTCTCACATAATGATTGCCCACCTTCCTCATATTCCTCCTATACGGACGTGAAAGATATAAATGTCAACCTACCTCATATTCCGCCGATACGAATGTGAACATAACTACATATATTATAATAAATAACGTGGCCCCTTTGAATATGTGTTATATATAATATATAGTTGTAGTAATTAAGTATGAGATACTATTATTAGATTTTTAGTATGATATCCTAAGGAGTAATATGTTAATATTATTATAAAGTAATATATATATTATATTATATATATATATATAAGTATATTATATTATAATTATAATATATATATATATTAGTAATATTTACCCTATACCTAGGCTATATATAATACTATAGTATAATAATGATATAGTATCCTTATATATATAACATCCATATATATATATATTATATCAATACCTATATAGATTTATATTATATATAAATGTGCTCTAGTATACTTATATATTATTAATATATACTTGTGGCCATATATATATAAATCACATATATAATATATATATATATTATAATCATATATATAGTAGGTGTATAATGTTATAATTTGGTTTTAAAACTACATAATACTTTTGGTTTAAAACTTTAGTAAAAAGACTAGTAACGTCAAAAGTATCTTTAACAAATCTCTTTGAATGACGTTTCTTCTTTTGATGAATAATTATCCCTATATAAGTTATGGACTAGAAAGTGTAACATTCTAGTGGCGGAATAATGTAAAAAAAAAAAAAATCTCACAAAATAAAAAAATCTTAAATAGAGAAACAATATATGGCATTCAATAAGCCACACATTGCGATAGAAGGAATAACTTATATTTTGGTAAGATATTTGAAATTTTATATAGATCAGAAAAGTGTTAAAAAATAAAAAATAAATAAATAACATAGTATATAATGAGAACATCTAGATTGCAGGTGTGAACAGTATTCATTATATCACACGCTGTAAGGAGATGGACGGAGTTGAATCTCCCGTCTGATTGCGATCAACCCAATACCAATAGAGCTGATGGGTTTCCACTGAGAGACCCTCCCCGAGGGTTTTAGGGAATATGATATGAGATTAGGTATAATAACTATAATATTCGATATGATGAATAATAAACTTATACTGACCATAAATGTTACGTATTTGTTCTGAAGGCCAGAGAGAGCCCAGTTGGCCTTGCCATCTCGGGTGGTCATGTGTGGGTATAACACATTGGGGTGATGGGGGTTTGAATTCCTAGTGTTACGCTCTGGTATAATTAGAAAATAAATAGATACTAAAAGTTTAATAAGTAATAGAATATTCATTCTATTAATTTAATATTTTATAATATTGAAGATTAACCAATAAAAGGTCTATAATTAGGATCTCTCTGAAATAGGATTTACTATAGTTATGGTATTATAATATATATATTGTGAATTTTGAATTTTATTTTTTCTTTACATCTTGATCCTTAGTGTAATAATTGTGTACCGAGGACCATTCGCAAAAATGCTCTATTCCATAATAATTTTTTGCTTGTATGCTGATTGATACCTTGTGATTTGAAAGAGTTTTTTTTTTATTTGTCATATTCTAACATATTTCCGCTAACGTTATAATAAATCAGTATTACGCAGAGATATGACCAACAGATACTACTTATTGGTTAATTGCACGTTATTGTTACCCATGTTAAGAGATATAATCTGTAATATTGATGTTGTGTTTTTTTGAGGCATTGAATTTATAGTAAAGTCGATAGTAATCTGTATGTTTGATAGTAAACAACCGCAGTAATTAATCAACCGTATAGTTGTGAGATACATATTAAATATTATATAGTGAAGTGAATTAGTATGTACTGAGTATTAGTTCTATATTATTTTATATAAGCGTATTGGTTCATACTATATAATTTATTAGGTATGATATTTAATATTAATAGTATATATTATGATATATATATTAATATATCATTATTAATTCCCTATTATATATATACTATATTTATTAGTATGCAACATAATATATGGCATTGGTTAATATATTATATAATAATTATACCCACACTTATGGAGTACTCACGATAAGTATATACATTATGTGATCACTGGGATATCATTATGTGGTGAAGGGTCCGTCGCCAGCTTCCCGTTTTGAATTGCTCTTAGTATTATATAGGTAGTACCTCATCTCATTTAGCTGGATGGGCTTCCCCCTCTACCCTCTCAGAAAAATTGATAGCTTAATTGATAATATCATGGCTATATCTCGAGGATAGTTATATAGTTTACACTATGACTCATCATAGGCGCTGGATGCTAGAATTGATCGAGATTAAATGTGTTAAAAACAGTATTTCTATATCGATCTCTCCGGTCATGGTTCTCGAATCAGCCCTGAAAAGGTCATGTTTGTGTGAGGTGTTTATGTTGAATTGTGTAGGGAAGGAGATATTTGACAGTTGGGAGGGAGGCATTATGAATTTTATATTATTTGTATATTCTATCAGTGAGAGTGAGATTTAGTGTATAGTCACTAAGTTGAGAAGTCTAAATACGATATCACATAGGATCATTTCTGCTGAATTGTGCTAGATGTCTTAAAGGTTATGGTCGATATAATATGCGCATACTATTTACCAGGCAGTTATGTATTATTATGTATGGATAATTATGTATAAATAGATGATCGTTCTTTTCCTTATTATTGTGATAATAGTAGTTTACTTGTGTGTTGGTATGCGTTTGGGGTAGTCGACGCTGTGGAGCGACTGTGGATGTTTTGATTTAGTCTATATATCATCGTTTATATTAGTACTATTTTATGCTTACCACACGGTAACACTAATCGCGCACTACAACATCAATTACAATATTAATTAGTTACTGCAAATTCGAATGTATATACTAACTATATATAATTTCCTTTATAATCACCTCATCACTAAGTATCATTAATAGTAAGTATAGTGCGAATGTTATTAAACATGTGTTATGTAGAGAAAATACTAAACTAAGTGTATAAATCTTTAATATAATATATTAAAATATTATATTATATAATTAGTGAGTGATTATATTATGGATCAGTCATAATTCACCTCTTAGAAGAGGGCCAACAATCCATTATATCGTCAATAATAACCGTAACAATACAATTCATACCAGTGGAATAAATAAGCCAATGATCAAATGCTTATAGGATATGCTATGGTCCATATTTTAGTATGACGGAAAATGTATAAATAATTAAAAAAATACTAAAAAAAACATCACACAATTGTGAAAAAAAAATATTTAATTAAATCTACATAAAATAACATTATGCAGAACTATTTTGAGTGTCAGAATACGCAAGTTTAACCAGTGTTTACAAAGTTACGTGAAGAAACTTTTTGGTAGTGAATAAAAATGTACAGAAATTTAAGCTTTAACAATAATAAAGCCAAAAGCTCATATCATAATATAGTGAGTAGTTACTAAATGATATAGAAAGAGGATCCTTACAATCATAGATACCTTTAATTAGAGTTTTACTCTTTTATGTTATATTAAAATTAAAAAAGTATGCAAAACTTTTTTATCTAATCGTTTTTAAAAATATTGATTTTTGCTTTTTTACTTCTGCTATAAGTAAAGAATTACCCAAGTGTGGTAAATATACCGCACCTGATGGTGAGAGCATGTGCTCGGGGTTTCACTATCTTGGCATTTTCCGTATGAGAGAATCTATCGGAAATAAAATATGATAAGGTAGCGTACCATATCATAATTCAATTACGCCCTCACCCCTCGTAGGATTTTCAAGAATAAACAAAGGGTATATCTCTCCTGAGTTGATAATCTACTCATTAACCTCTTTGGTATAAGTTAAGTGAAACATCTCTTATAGAGTTAGTGTGCCCAGCAAGGGAATGTATCCTCCGCCCCTCCCCTTAACGGGGTATATTGTAATAATGAAATAAAACGTTGCTACTTAAGACCCACCTGTGAATTATCGTCCACGTGCCGTGCTCGAGCCTCTACTAATACAAATATATAGCCTATAGTTATTTGGTTAATGACACAACTCATTAATAGTAATATATAATAACCTTTGCAAGACATGACTTATTGAATTTCACCTATTGACGACCCCCCCCCCAAAAACATAAAAAAATAAGCCATTATATTTTTTTTTGTTATTAATTTTTTCTTATTCTTCTTTTTTTTTTTTTTACATTTTAATACCCTAATACCGAAGCCTAAAAAAATTATATACATCATTAAAAATTTATAAATATAGAAAATAGAAATTCCAAAAATGTCAGAGGTTTGTTTCTATAAGGCAGCCTTTTTACGAATAGTAGTTTTTTGCTGCAGATTATGATTTTTTTTTTTTTTTTTTTAATGTTTTTTTTGATTTTTTTTTTTACTAGTTCTTTCATCTCCGGTAAACGGAAAAAATGTTTATTATTGCCAGGATAGGAGTCTGTTTTCTCTCAAGATCATATGATCATTTCCATCTATTTTCCATTCTAGATAGGCTTATCTCTCTAATGTAATTTCTTACATTAAGGGAGGGTTTTTTGACGGTTTTGATAGAGGATAATGGATTGTGGTGGCGGGGTCCTTCCTTAGGAGCAGACATGGCGCAATACCGCCATGGCCCATGGAAGTCGAGATATACAAAAAATAAAACTGATACTTCATATATAGCGATAGGATTTAATGAATAATTAGGCACTTTGTCGGTGAGAGTACGTTGTGAACCCACAAACTGGGTCGAAAGCATACACAAAGTTTGACGTATGATTATCGCTATAAAAATCGACTCATAGCGTCCTCCTGTTTAATTACATAGAATTATATAAGTTATATATATAAAATACTTTTATAATATATATACTTTATTATCACTTTGTTTATTATAATAGCTTATAGTATAGTCATAACTTGGAATACCCGTAATATAAAAAAATATAATATATAATATGTAACGATTTTATCATTATTCGCTGTACTTAAAATCTTGTACCGTGGTAATACTTGATATATATAGTATACTATAAATATAGATATAATATATAATATTATACGCTATAGTACACATTTAGGAATTCCGGTACACTTCTATATATTATATATATAGTAATATATTATAATTATATTATTATAAGATAATTTATTATAAATCATGTATAGGTAATAATATATATACTATATATATACTAGTGAGGTATATATTACATCGACTAATTAATACCCATATATTATTATAATCATAATATTTATTAAATAAATTATATTATATGGGTATATATATATACTCAACTAAATATAAAGATTAATTAGAATAATTATTACGATTATTAATTAATATTAATGACTACCAATAATAACTTACGACTGCATGATAACAATAGCGCGATAAACTATATTTAGACGTAATAATACCTATATTCAAAAATACCATAGCCTCGAGGAATAATATTAATCATAAGATTTTACTTTATCTATATAAGCACACTAACTATAATCATCGAATATATATATATATATATATTACTAATATATTCAAAAAATTATTATAATGCGCCCTCGCAATCAGTTGACGAATGGATTAACAAGAGAGTAAAATTCACTTTCCTAAAAAACGTTTCTTTTCTGTATTTGTTCTTTTTTTTTTTTTTTCTTTTTTTTTTTTTTTCTATGTATTTAATTTCATCCACGTTACACTAAAGAAGAGATATTAGTGAGTATTTATACTAGAAGTTCTCTCAAAAATCGACTAATAGAGAAAGAGAATGAATTGTTAGAAATAGAAATTGTAATTATTATCGGACTACTCCTGAGGTATAGAACAACTCGTGACAGTCAAAATAAGAGTTTCTAAATTGCATACCGCTTTTTTGGATTACTTGCATCCTACTTCTTAATTATTGATCAATGGCTACTTGCTATCCATAGTCCTACTTCTTAATTATTGCCCCGTGCTTTGCTTAATAAGTCAAAAGAGTATCTAAAAAACCGTCGAAAAGAGCGCTCCTCTATTAATATTACGACACCTTCCCACTTTTTATGTAACTTTCATGAAATGTATGAAATAAGCTGTTAATAACGAAAAATGGAATAAAAAATATTATGAAATGGCCCATTGAAAAAAGATAGGAAATAGCAAAGGTTCATGTCTATAACATTTGTCTATGTTTAAAATAGTGAAGAAAAGAGAGCCGTTTCATATTTTCATAAATCTTATAGGAAATTTTTCAAATGAACTATAGTCAAGATAAAGGTAAAAAATAAAAACAAAAAACACTCGAGAAATGACTCTGAAAAAGTTAAACCTCAAAATTTAATATTTTTGACATGTAATCAATTTTAAAGTTGCAAGATTTATTTTTTTATATTTACTGTAGGCTTATGATGTTGAAGAAATATTTATTATATTACCACAACTCACTAGTCGAACGTACGTGAGGTAGAGCCCCGAGCGTAGGACATAGAGTTATTCTTAAATGCTCTCATGAGATAAAACATCGTGTGCTTATATTTCAATGAAGTGATTCATTGTTTAGTCTTACTCATTCAATATAAGATTAGTGTGAGACCTATCTCTTTTACCTTTCTCCTCCCCATTGATATAGCGCAATTTTGAGACTGCAACTTTTTTCTACAACTGATATCATTCATTGTTAGTCGCAATATTTCCATAAGTACTTTGTTGTCGGTTATTCTACGGCTCTGTTTCTAAACATCTTTTATGTACAGTGTCTCATTTAGAACAATAGATCGTATAATGTGGGCAGGGTATTCATGAAATTGTATACACGGGGGATCTAATAATGAAATACATAGAAGTATATCATAATTTAATATGTAGCTGATTTAGTCAATAGACTTGTCAAGATTCCGTATAAACGCTCCAGTTAAATATAAATTGAATAAATTGTTTATATTTTGTAGTTTTTGTAACTTCATACTAATGACAATATTTTTATTTTATTAATTATTACTAATAATTATTAATTTAAAGTTATACTTCAATAATATAATTAGTTACTTATTAGCAACTTTTATTTTAGATTTGAACTGTCGGTCTTCCTAGATTATCGTCTTGAAACTCGCTATGAAATACAATAGGATTCGCCTCCACTCAATTAGCCAAACATAAAAATGTAGGAAAGAAGATGTAGTATCACCACAAAGGCTATCATCTTCTTCTTCTTCCGAACTGAGGAGCTGGTAACTTTTTT
The DNA here is from genome assembly GCA_015478945.1 of Trachelipus rathkii. Taxonomy (NCBI): domain Eukaryota; kingdom Metazoa; phylum Arthropoda; class Malacostraca; order Isopoda; family Trachelipodidae; genus Trachelipus; species Trachelipus rathkii. Next base: position 11,566 of record JABUQX010026712.1, on the reverse strand, counting down.
GTCCGGTTCCAACTCCGGCTCCACTATTTCAAGAAACTTGCTTCGGCTCCATCATTTTTAAATTATGCTGCCCCGCCCTAGGTTCAGGCTCGAAAACCCCTCTATGATATTGTAAAAAAAATTATGGCTTTGAATCCACCAATAAAGTTTTTGCCCCGGTTTCGGCTCCACTCTAGGCCTTGCGAGTTCTATACAAAATTATAGACAATCATAGTTATGATAATTAATAATTAATTTTTAATAAATCAAACTGCCTATACATTTAATAAATTTCTCAGCCATATAAACTTAAAATAAGTGTGCACATAATAATTCTTATTGCATTCATTATATTTATAATAATACTAACAAACAATGATGGGCACAATTAGCCAGAAATAAAGCATGCAAAGCTCCCTTTTTTTTTTTAACTTCTATGCCATTAATCTTCGCCATCTCTAAAGCACCACATTGTTGCTCTCCGATCTATTTATCTGTAATAGTCCTTTTATTATTTAGTTTTACATTTTATTTTCTATTGGTAAATTTACTAGTCTTCATAAATAGGTAACTTTACTTTATTGTAAGCATATCGATAAGTAAGCATATATGTGCCGCTATAATTGTAGCAAATTCTATATTTATTAGTCCTCAGTTTATTCTTTTATTATAAAATTAATTACAAGCGTGAAGAAGAAAGTGGTCAATGCGAAAAAAACATATTGTAAAAGTAGCAGGTATCCAATTATAAAAGGCAGAATTAGATCTCATCAGCCACTTCTCCGACACTGTTACCGTCTCCTTTTCCAGCAAAAATTCTACTCTCTGTATAGTCATCCAATACTTCACAGCGAAGATTTTCTACCTTTTGGACTTCTTCAATGGTTCATTCACTATTTTATTCTTCGATAATAATTGTCCTATAGATATTCAATTTCATTTCAGATATTTTTTCTCTTATGTCTCCCTTAAATATTTCGATTCCCTTTCTCAATTGTACTGAGACGAGTCTTTCAACATCTTTAGCCCGTTAATCACAGCCTTTAACTTAAATGTGCAGCATGTTAAATTTATTAATTTCCTTTTTAAATGTTCTTTCTTCTCCCATTTTTTCTTCACCTTATTCATCACATTTGAGCCCTCACATTCTCCCATCGTTCTCACTCACACAATTCTAAATACACACCACCCCCACGCTCCATTTGACTTATCTCGTAATAAACAGAATTTAATCATTTTCCTGAGGTAGTTAGAAAATTAATCGTCTCTTACGCATCATCTCTCACCGTCTCTTCGCCACCTTCTCTTTTTTCAATATTGAATTCTCTCTGAATTTCCTCAAGTGCCATAACACGTTTGAAAGCAGATTGTGTGTATCACCTGTTTAGACTATTTTCCTGTCTGACTAGGCTAGGTAATGAATGTTAGTAAAAACGCTCTCCACAGGCTTGCAGTGATAATCTGGAAGATATGTGTTCTAAAATATCTGGTAGATAGAGTTCACAGAAATATCTGATGAAATAATCTATCGTTGACTTGACAGCTCAGTCCTTAGATGACACTGTGAGAACTCGTCATACCCCTTATCATAGTTTATTATCTCTTATACTGCTTGTATTTCTAGCCCATGGAGTGCGAACTAGACTATTTAATAGCTAAAGTTATTTATGCACTAAAAAACTTCTTTTTTCATTTAATTAGTAACAATCCTATAAATTCTTCACTGCTTACCATTCGCTATCCTAATTTTCTAATTTAAGGCCTTTTTTTTATCCGGCTCAAATCTTTTTACATCCAAAACGACGGAGCGTTCCCCTTGTTAGTGTGTATACTCAGAATTGTTTCCCTTAAAAAATATTCCACTACTTCTTGTATTCGCGTTTCTCATTCGTCTCCCTTCTTTTCTACCAAATTTCCCCTTTTTTCTGCTTAAAATTTGCATTTCGTATTGTTATGGTTGGAGATATTCTTGCGATTTCTTACGAATAATTATGTGTATATGTACTCGTGTGTATAAGACATTCATACACTGATTTAGGCTATAATTTCAATCATTTTCTCGTACCACCGTCTCTTTTACCGTTTTCATCTCTTGCTTATCTTACCAAAAATATGTGATCAGATTTGTCCCCTGCTGCCCCTCGTATAGATATCCTTCCAGCATCCATGACAACACGTTAAGTGCTTGTCTCCATTTGAATTAATCACGTACACATTCAGATACTCAGATATACAGAATGCATCTAAAGTACTGCGATATTGTCACTCCTACTAACCCAGGTTGTATATTTATGGGTATGTTCTTCTTAGTTAAAATCATGTATTTCCTACTACTCTCTCATTGATATAGGCAAGACATATTCTTAAATTTCTATTTGTTTTTTTAACGACTGTTATTTTATACCAATAAGTAGATCCGAATATTCCTCGAACTTGATCTCTCTATTATTTGCACTCGCACCCTTTCTCTAGTACGTCTCTCAAATACTAGTCACCTACAAAAAGCATACGTTTATTATGTCTAATTAAAAGTCTTAAAACCAGACAAAAGTTGTTGAGCTACATCTTCCGGATAACACAACGTCTCCCATTACTTTTTTTTATACTTCAGCAACACGGGAGGCTACAAAACAACTAAATGAGTCATAATTTAAAAATAAATCGGGGTGCAATGAGATTTAAAATATACTGATAATTTCTTTAATGTAAGTGGTGTGAAATTCATTCACTAGGGTTGAAGGTTGGAATCAGACATCAGATAGGCGTCAGTACGTCGAGGTGGTTTGAATTATTATCTTATTTATTAAATATTAGCGAATGACTGTCTGTCGCACATCTTGCTTTAGAAGGGGCCGAGATACTGCTATGTCCTTAATTAATTATTCTTAATTAACTTTATAATTACTTTATTCATTGGCTTATGGCACATTCAAGGAACGGAGGACTTCATATGTAGGTCAAATTCAGGTTGTTTAAATTCAGTCTGATTATTAATATATTAATGATTGTCTTAATTACATTGTTCATTGTTTATGGGCTAGTTGACCTAGGATATTGGATTCAGAATAGGGCCAGATGCGGTGTTTATTAACCTTCAATAATTCACATAAACAATTTGTTTATATTTTGGAATCGACCCTAAGGGACAGCCTATTAAGTTAGGGAACCATGCTCTGCATCTATAATAGATATTATTACTTATGTTTATATGTAGTATAATAATCATTAAGGGGATAGATCGTAGAGGGGGTGCGAATGTGGTAACTCTAAATATTAGTTATTTATTAATGCACTCACTATCTCATATATGTTGTGATGGGATTCATCTAATTTGCAATAGGTGCTCTCTATAGTAGCTTATGCTTAAAGATATTCTTGTCATTCCGCTTATTTATCTATATTCAACATGGAGTTGGCTGAACTTAGATATCGTAATCTTCAATATTTATTATGGGCGTGTGACTCGATGGAACATTCTAGCATGATAGTTTCCACCAGAATGGCCCTCTCAACTTTACTCTGTATACCTTCCTAATTCCTATATTTGATATTGAATTCCTTTAGTGATGAATGGACATGGGTAAACTATGGATCTAAGATAGCGCCGAGGTCATACAAATGGTACGGGTTTCTTAAGTTTTAGTCTATACACTGGCTCTTAATATTAGATGTTGACTGGGACTAATTCCTGTGGTTATATCCAAACTGTCGCTTTTTCTTAACAAGGTTCAGTGGAAAAGAAACGTCCATAATTTTACAATATTGAATTAAATATATGTGTTTCAATGTGAACCATTTCTAGAGGGGCTAATGCTAGGTAGAGCCATCATAATTATTTATTATCTAAGAAAGAATAGATAATAAGTAAGACCGCATTTGGCCTCCTCTACTTAGAATACATAGATCCCTCTCAAAGTCACCCACAATAATTAATTAACCGGTATTTTAAATATACAGGGGGTATAAGAACAAGCCGCATGGATTTCCTATATATATTACACACTAGATCTTCAGTCATACCCAATATAAAAATTAGTATAATTAAACGCATAACAGCTTCCGCATTGGTCCCTCCAGAAGTCCCAGTACACCCATCATATTAAAATTAATTAATTGAAAGAATAATACTAGTAATTCTTTTTCTTCTCACCTATACTAGGACTGTCCTAGGTCAACTAGCATAATAATTAATTATTTAAAAACACTAATAAATAATCTTATAATAGCAATATAATTCGCATGGTTAATCTTTTTCCTTTTGTGCTGTTTTTTAAAACAAAATTGCAGCACAATGTATTATAGTTTACTTAACTATAGTAAGTTAAACAAAACTGCAATAATGTCCGACTTCCATCATAGCGTCTCCACCACATATAGGTAGCAAGCTCTTTTCACATTCTACTGGTATAATCACCCTTCTATTCTAGCTGTTTTATACATGGTTTGGCTTTGCACTAAAAGCAAATTTTAATATTAACTTTTTACTATTACCAGTGGCAGTCAAAAGTTAAAACACTGCAAAATGTCACTCCAATAGCATTCTCTCAAACTATTCTTAGCGGACACTAGGCCAGACTTTACTCACATAGGAGTTGTCCATGGTGAATTAGATATATGTCCATGTTAGCACATGCATTATACATAACCTAATTGTGCAGCTATGTATCTGAATAAGATGAGAGGCTAAATCCTTCTGATGATACTCACTTGCAGATTGACCACTACTGCAATCACCTACTCACTCGCGTAGGCGAAAAACTAGACTGATTGTGGCATCAGATTCAAGCAGACCCCGCGCCAAGGTAATCCACCGGAAGTGCTCATAATGTGATATTTCCGGAAACTAGGATTCAGAGGATTTAACTCTTTTAATATATACAAGATGGGATTTATTTACAACAACACTCATGTACAACGATGATGTACACACATACTTAGCTCAACAAAAAAACATGAATCACATAGCAACCAAGGTATTGAAAAAAAAGAAACTTCTTTCAACGTTTATTAACCAATCCACAGCTAGAGCTGAGTACCAATTTAAATTTAGGCGAGCTCACACTGCGCCAGGAATGTTGCAACTCTCACACTAAAACTGTTTCTCGATTTCACAATTTGCGTGTCGTTCCAGTGCTTCCCAGTTCAATTGATAAATTACCCAAGATCATTATAATATAAAAATGGAAAGTATATCGTTAACTACCTGACCTACGGTCAATTTTCCAAAGATTGATTCCCTGTGGCTCCAAGCTAAGTATTGAAGCAGAGTGTTCAACCCTAGTGTCCGACGGTGATCACTGTGTGGAATAGAGATAGCGTAATACTGGTTAATGGTCTCGGAAACGGGCTCAGCTAAGGATACATGATCGGTGTTGTAACTGATTAGAGAATGTCCGATAATATCTGCTGGGAAGTAGAGTACCACGCAGGAAACTGATGAAAAATTAATGCCGGTGACGGTGTGGCAATCTTATCCTTGATAACACTGCGAACTTCGTTTTTTATGCCCGGATCATTAAGTCGTTATTACTTATCTTTCGCAAAGTGTTTTCGACCAGGTAAAAGGTGTCGGTCCACGTCCGCGATTGCGCCACCGAATGACGAAATATGTATTGGGACACAACTTAAAAGGAATCGAAACTAGCGGTCGGCGCCAAAATGCAAGCTCTAAGTTTATGCACCAACATATTTGCCGTTATTTTTTTTACATCACCACAATTTCGATTACTACTTCCACATCCTTCATCGAAGACAACCAGACCCTATTCCTTCTCATCACCCACAAAGAAATAATAACTAAGTTTCACCCGACAAACCCAGCAAATCCCGGCATAAGTCTCAAAAACCGGAAATATTTATAATCTAAGTCAACGGAACTTTCGGGCCCTCCTGTCCCTCCCCAAAAGAAATGTATTTGTGACACGTATTTTCACATTGGCAAGTTCACCTCTGAAGAACGCATAGGCACCTGGATTGCCACGCCCTGCAACATTTAACGTCCGTGGTGGTTAACTGAAACAATTGGAATGCTAGCATAATGAACTGGTTACATCTTGCGTTGTTTAAGTACTAATCATACTTTTTTCCAAAACTGCCAAATGCCTTGTCCCACAAGGGAGAAAAGACTGTATCGGTCAGTCACGGCTGATATTAAGGACAGGAGGAAGCCACAATGAACAAGCCACGAGCCTAACACAGGCGCCCTTTCCCGGAGACATACAACAAACCTCAATGTTACATTCAACGCGACCAGCGATCTGCACATGCTGCTCCATTTGAACAACAGCTCCGCGTTGATTAAGTCCTCGTGGATTGAAGAACCATAATACTCAAAGTGTTAAAAAAAAAACGATAATTCACAACCAGAATTACTTTCACGCTATTGTTTCCGAAGATAGTACTGTCTGCAAGATGTGTCAGGAAAATGTTATACTCCCATGAGCTGAATGTAAAATTTCTTACGGTAAATGGATACTGCTATAATGTATCAACTCTCTTATAAAAGACCCAATCAGTCATATGAAAATAATAATAATATAAAATATATTTATAACTGAGGTGATAGGCTTAAGTGCCAGCCTCAAATGTCTTTATTACTTACAGGTTACAAGTAGTTGACGATATGAACGGTCCGTAGCTGTCTCAAACACTTTTAAGTTAGTCATCTAATCTATTGGGTTGTCTGGATAAACTTCACTTGAAGATGAACTTCAAATCAATCAAACATAGATCAGTAAGAACTAGAACATAGTTATAATATAGTAGATGATTATATATATATTAAGTATAATAATATATTATATATATATATATTATATATATATATTTAATATTAATATATATAGATATATATTAATATTAAATTTAGTACTAGTTGTACTCTCAGAAAATACTTTATGAATCATATATAAGCTTCTAAGAAATACGTATTTCTCGCTAGCTCACTCAATGATCTTTCCGTATGTATCATTCAATGTGACCATATGAGTTATATTCACTTCTCTAGTGTAGTGGGTTTATCAAATACTTATCAGTATAGCTGGATAACAATAATCTTCCTTATTCATTATTTCTCAATAACTCGTTCTCCCAGGGTAATCTCATAATAAGATATCGTGTATCATAGGAGTTCTATAATATTTCTAATGTAGTATTTCCTAGAGTGTAGTTACAACCATATAAATAAATGAATATAAAGTAGGGTACTGAGTGAGTGATATGATTATTGCTAGTTCACTGTCACCCTATATCAGACTTTGTGAAGGAAAGTTCTTAATATGTCGATTGCTTCGGAATATCATCTATTTAATTAATATAATATAGATTATACCAATCCTATTGGTATTTAAAATACTTAATTCCTCATCCGACACGTTTTGTTAATTTTTTAAAATATTTCAAATAAATAATTAATCGAATTTCGTATGCTTCTAAATATATGAAATTAAATATTTGTGATCTTTTTAAATTTATTAATTTTTGATCATATAATTGTATGATATTCAAATGGTTTAATAATATTTGGAAGATTATGGTATTCTTGTCAATTGTTAGGCAGTAAATATTAGATGTTAATTCTTTGACATATTAATTAATTTTTAGTGTGAAATTTACATTAAGACTCCGCTCGTAATTTCTGTGGAAGTATTAATTATCTCTCTATTTAAGGGTACGCTCTCTAATGAAAAAAGTGTTTTTTATATCTGGGTCCCAATTTTACTCTCTCTTCACAAATCAGAAAATTTTGAAGTTGTGTACTTTGGGGTGGTTGCTACACTTATATACTATCATCATTGTCTTTCTACTTTATTTCATTTTGCTTTATACTGGCTTGTATTTATACCTGGGCCGTGACGCCTATGCCAACCACAGGAAGACCACGATAATACGGATCCCAGATCCTTCACAAACCTGTGCCAACACTAACGAACCACCCACCATCGTTTCTGTTCGTACACTACGCTATCACATCACACAACACCTACACTGACACCGATTCAAATCGCCAGACAATGTAAGTAGTTGAGAGGATATAATTGCGCTGTCATCATTGTTATACTGAATCTTAGATTTTGGAAGAAGTGATGTAAGTATATATATATTATATAATATTCTCTACCTTGTTCTGCAGCTTTGCTTACGTAGATAGGAATTTTGTTAGAGTGAAGAAAGTGTTCTGTGAATCGATATATCACGTCGTAGCTATTGAGGACTAAATCTAATCCTCACCGGCTGGTAATTAGCTAGCTTCGCAGATGCTGATTAATGCACCCATGCATTTTTATATTCCATACCGTACCTCTGACTCACAGAATGTACCTAGTTTTTAATACTTCATCGTAGATGGCAATTCCCGCTGTCAAAGAAGATCTGCTTATCTACTAAGTATAAGCTGGAACAAAGTGTGCATTTCGTAATTGTTTAAATTTAATAATAGTTGTGTTTTCATTGTGCACGCAAAAAAGTATGTGTAAGGGAGGTTTGATATTTTGTGCAAGAAAATGAAAATGGGTTGGCAATTGGCAGAGCACCGAAATTTTATGCGCACTGCACTGCACCGCACCAGAGGAAACGCACCACCCACCGAAAGTCATTTTTCTCGCGCCACACCGCACCGGAACGCACCGCTATATTTTTAAAATTGCACATCACCAGGACACCGGAATTGTGTGCCTCACCGTACTTCACCAGAATGAGAGCACCACTCTCCGCACCGCACCGCACCCGGTGCATCGGTCAACCCTTATTTACATTACCAGCAAATGTTTTTCATCAAATTAAATTTAAGATTCTTAAGTCATATTTATAATAATCTTAGGTTAAAATGTCTACGTCACATTAATTCATGTTTATACTACTACTACTACTACTACTACTACTACTACTAATAATAATAATAATAATAATAATAATAATAATAATAATAATAATAATAATAATAATAATAATAATAATAATAATAATAATAATAATAATAATAATAATAATAATAATAATAATAATACCTACCTTCGCTATCTGACCTGAGATTGCATGATATCTAATTATTTTAATAAACCAAGTTGTGGATTTGGTATATATATGTATGTGTTTGTTTGTGTATACTGTGTATTCAAAGCAGTATATCCCATTTTAATACTGTGCCGTATTTTCTCATTGCTACAAATAAATTTATCGAAGCACTTTTTCTTAACCAGATAAGCTAAGAGCTTTGGTCGCAATAAATTCCCTAAATGAACTATGTTTCAAAAGCCATCTCCTCCCCTCTTTCTCGAGAGGGCGAAGGAGGTTTACAAGAGAAAAGCTGGGGGGGAATTAGGTGTGTGTCTGTTTATGTGTAAGGGAGGAAAGAATTGCATAAAATGTAGAGGGAGGGTGAGAAATAGAAGATTTGCTCCTCTCCCCCCCCCCCAATCTCTGGTAATATTTTTAAGAGCCGTGGAAACCTATCTCTCCATATAAATAAGTATAAAGCTTTATTACCCCATTCCAGTCGTTGTCTAATATATTTACCCCAAGGACATATTCATCCTCGATCTTCTACGGCCTATTTAAAACTATGGATGACTCTGGCATTGTCATAAATATCAAACTGGCAGTCCCTGCCTCCCTCTCCCTCTTCCTCTCCCACTCTCTCTTTCTCTCTCACTCCGTCTGAGGGGAAATGGATGGACGATGATAGATAGATGTGTAAATAGGACAGGTTCAATGAATCATCCGTTCTGGAGGGGAAAGCAGATAGCTGGAAATATATATATATACATATATATATATATATATATATATATATATATATATATATATATATATATATATATATATATATATATATATATATATATATATATATATATATATATATATATATACACACACAAACCGCGTCAATCTTTGAGAAAATAATCACCCAGATGAAAATTAAATATTGTTAAAAAGAAGTTGTTAGGCCTTTCAACGCTAATATGTCCTTATCAGGCACCTAATTTAAAACTATAGAGAAAAGTTAAATCAAATAGTTAAAAAAGGTAAAATCTCTACAGAAATAAAAATTATTCTTACACCAGCGCCAGGACACGGCGGGATAATAGGGAACTAGGAAGCTTATGGCATGGAAGACGATTCCCGGGGGGAAAAGGGAAGGAGGTGACCCCGGGACAACGGCGACTACCCCCTGCAAGCTGTAAACGGTAACAGTTGAGTTTAGCGTAATCTAATCTAATGTAATATTTGTTTAAAAATAATCGATGTTTTGAAATGTGTATGAAGCAATGTTGCCACATGTTAATAAAAAATCGTCACAATTACGATATATTTATAAGGAACGTTATTCGCTGTTTTCATATATTATTTATTTCATTTTACGTTCGAAAAATAAGTAAGGTTATGATAAGTTTTGTTAAGTATACACAGACTTTCTGTGTATACTTAACAAAAGTTATCATAATCTAAACTTAGTGGGTCCTAAACTGAATTTAAACACAAAAAAAAAATCGGTTGAGGGAATATATATATGAGAGAGATTTGGCAGCGGTTTTTTTAGTCCTCTTACACAGGGACAAAAGATATTAAGAAAACCGATTATCGGAAAAATATCGATATTTCGCCAAATTACGTTAATCTCAACTATTACCTTACCCTGTAAACCCCTCGGCAACATCATATATTTGCGATTTTACCCTTAGGGAATTGTTTAACATTTTTAAACTTCAGTTAAACTTTTTCAGAGAAACTAATGTCAAAATACTCAAGTAAAATATAAGAATGCACATTCATCTACCAGTATTTACCAGCATAAATCATTTATTACTAGTAAAATTAACATTTAAATCATGAGTCTGAAAACACTAGCCTGACTGTTAAATGTTCCATTGCACCTCTTTTCTCTATCTCTCTTCCAGTTTTATTCAAACTTCAGCCTTGCTAAATCAAGATAATGGTATCAGTCTGATGAGGACACATTAACGTCGAAAGGCCTAACTTCTTTTTAATTTTAATTTAATTGTCATCTGGGTGATTATTTTGTTATATATATATATATATATATATATATATATATATATATATATATATATATATATATATATATATATATATATATATATATATATATATATATATATATATATATATATATATATATATATATATATATATATTACAGATGTCACCACCACTCACGGGCAGAGCCCTAATCAAGGAGGGGGTGTTATTATTATTATTATTATTATTATTATTATCATCATCATCACTATCACTACCATCAACATTAATATTATTCTAGGCCAGTCTAATAATATCTTTAACCTAATCACTATCAATGGTTTGACTCTTCTGAGCAAAATAAAAGCTTGCTTCAGTCCGCTTAGCCTCGTTTCAGTATTTCCTCAGATTGTATCTCTTCTTGACAAAAAAATTTATCGAGTTGATCGTTGAATCCCACATCAATATCCGAATCTTGGTTTTAGCTAAATGGCTCAAATTCATTGCCAAGATTGCTCTTATTTAATTTCTCTGTGGTTGGGTTTTCTTCGTCCTTAATGCCGGTTTGATCTGCAAATTTAATAGTTTTCTTTTTTTCTTTTCGCAA